>JASDQU010201753.1:0-19091 GCA_032191745.1 Picea mariana | reverse complement strand
GTAGGTGTCCTTCCTTTGCTCTTTCAATTGCATGGTTTTAGATCCATTTTCATAGCATTATTTATTTTAAAACACAAAGCCCTAAGTCGCCCCTCTTTGAACCAAATTGGCCTCTTTTTAAAAATTAATGAAATGGGGGGATTCTTTAACAAAAAATGCTTTAGAGAAGGGTGATTAGGATGTCTGCACCCTTGCAATCAATTAGGCAGGTCATTCTTAGTAAAAGAACTCATAAAAAATCTCCCCAAATGCCCACGCATCCCTCAAAGTCGTTTTGAATTTTTAAAACGTTTTTATCATTATTTGACAAATGTTAAAGGGCGTGGTGGTTAAAAAGAGTGAGTGGTTGCTTTTAGATGATATGGGCATGTTGTTTCATGTTTTAAAATGTTTTTGAAAATAGCCGAAATTACCAAAACGTGAGGAATAATGAAATTCTTGATTTTTTGTTTTGTAGGTATCTTCGGCAATCATGATTGAATGGAAAGAGAGGGAACACGAGATGGATGATTTAGCCACTCTATGGAGTCCTCGTACATGGGCTGCTTTGCAAGCTTGTGGCTTGCTCAAGTTCTTCAAGTTACAAAAAATGAAGAGGGAGATGTTATTAATTGAGCATATGATTGGCCTTTGGGATGTTGTGGAACAGGGATTCCGCATTGGCACATAACTTCTAACCATTGAGTTGGAAGATGTGTACTTTTTGACCGGCCTCTCAAAAAGAGGGGTCCCCATATCTTTCACTAGGCAGAGGGCATTACCTGAGCAGGTGGACATGTATCTGGCATGCCACTGTGTTCCAAGAGCAAGGTTGGTAGGGGGCAGAATCCCTATCAAAGATATTCGAGATTTTCCCCTCCGGTCTATACTATTCGCTATCACAAGCGTGACAGGTAGCACTAGTGCTCATTTTGCATTGAGATCGGAAGTGGCCCATGGTATTCAGTGTTTGGAACCAACACTGTTCAACTGGAGTGCAGCGTTCCTTCGGAATGTGAAGGAACAGATCTCACGGTGCAGGACTGGTCAGAAGCAGTTCGACTATGGTTCGTTTTTGGTCTCGTTTTTCCTAGAGCACATCCCTCAGATGCAGCCTCAGATAGCACTGGCGATACGGCCAGTGGATGAACTTCGGATGGAGAGGTGGACTAGTCTATCTCCAAGGCTAGTTTCGGAGTCAGAGTTCCACTTCACTGGTGATTTCTTTGCCTGGCTGAGACGGCAGTACCTCTGGATAGAGGACTTCCCTTATGCCGATGTAGACTTTCGTGGGAGTATGGACTTGATTTTTCCTACGGGGGAAGACTGGGACAAGTCAGGTAAGAGACTAAGCCATACCTTGTCTAGTTTTTGTTTTTTAAGTTTTTGATATATATATTTTTTTGGGTGTGTAAAAGAGTTTTAACAGATGTTTTGTTTTCAACATGCAAACAAGGGAGCAGTGCGCATGGTTGATATACCAATACCAGGGCATCGTGGAGGCACCCCAGTTGCAGCGGATCCGGTGGTACCAACAGTAGGTCTCTGGGAGGTTGAGAGGAACCTCCAAGGCCTTACGATGGGTATCCCTCCTCTGTGGAGGGGGGAAGTGCCTTTACATCTACAGAGGCACACCGTAGGAGTCCCAGAGAATATCAATTCTCTGTTGAGGCGTGTAGTGCACGCGGTAGTGTGTTACTCACAGCACAACGTAGCGCGGGGAGATTAGAGTCTCTCCCCGTGATCATGCTTTTGTATGCCTTGTCAGGCGATGCTGTATGGGTGAACAGACCCAATATTTTGCTCTTCTACACACTTTTTTGATGTAATACAAACATTTCAGTCATGCCATATATATATATACAGTTTCTAGTTTTTATGATGCCAATGATTTGTACATGATGATGTCTGTGATGTGTTTTAATTTACATGTAATGTACAGTTTTGCTTTCCTTGAATCTTATATGTGGGCAAGATACCGATCCATGATATGATAAGCTAATGAATCTGAAACACTATTAAGTTCTCTTGGGATGTGTCTATATTTGATGTAATCGAACATTCGTTCGAGACGACGAACTTGCAAGTGTAGGCAAAGCAGGATATGACTATGGATAGCGTAGATGCGGTTGAGTTGAAAAACCACCAGTTGGGAGTCTAAGTAAATAATGATGCGGAAGATACCTAGAGAGGAAGCTTGGGTCAACAGTCCAATGACAGCATGATATTCTGCCATATTATTGGTTGTTGGTCCTAAACAAATGCCTCCTGAACTCACCACCTGGTCAAATTGGTAAATAACCCAAGCTGCTGAAGCAATGTTCCGGGTATGTCGGCTAGCACCATCTGCGAACCCAAAAAAGATAGGAAAGGAGGATGTCATCTGCGCGTGAAAACACAGGCACATTCATGAGTGGCAACGGTAAAGACTCAAGCAAGCAAAAGAAATAGACACACCAAAACTAAATACAATAATGTACAAAGTATAAATGCTAGGCAATCTAGGCATAATACTTCTTAAGGTAAAGCCCGTTTTGGGGCTCTCCTATGGAAATTCCTTCATGATCAACTAATTCATAGGCACCTTTATGTAGGACACATTTTACGATGTAGGGACCATGCCACATAGGTTCTAACTTTCCTGTCCCCAATTTATCGTGAGCTTGGTCATGAACAAGGACTAGGTCCCCTTCCGCGAAAGTTCGAGGGTGGACGGATTTGTCATATTGACTTTTAATTCGTTTTTGATGTGCCTCATTGGTGAGAGCAGCATCGCGACGCGTTTCGTCCAGTTTGGATAGATACAAAAATCGTTCTTCTTCAGTAGAAGTATGAGGCAGGAGGTCTACTTTTAGTTTGAGTGATGGAATCCCACACTCGATCGGTAGGACGACTTCAATGCCATAGACCAACTGGAAGGGAGTGAATCCAGTTGAAGTTTTCATAGAGGTATGATAGGCCCAGAGAGTGGAGAAAAGTTGTAGATGCCACGATGTTTTTTTTCCCCTACCATGCATTGGATCATGGTTTTTAGGACTTTGTTGATAGCCTCAACTTGTCCGTTCGCTTGAGGGTAGTAAGGGGATGAGTTTTCATGGCGAAAACCCAATTTGACATGTAACTCACTCATCATCTGGTTTTTGAATTGTGCACCATGATCAGTGACAATGGCACGTGGTACACCAAAACGATTTATGATGTGGTTGAAGAGGAATAGAACTACCCTACGGCCATCATTCAGGAAGGTAGGCATAGCCTCAGCCCATTTGGTGAAGTAATCGACGACGACAATGATGTAACCGTGCCCCCGGGCTGAGGTAGGCTTACACTGCATGAAATCAATGCCCCATTTGGCAAAGGGGTCGATGGCGATAATAGGGTGCAGTGCCATAGGGTGGGTGCATGCCTTCTTGTTAAATATTTGGCAGGGTGGGCATTTCTTGACAGCCTCAATACAATCTTTGAAAATCGAGGGCCAAAAGTAGCCGGCACGTAGGATTTTTTGGGTTGTGGCCATTCCGGAAAGGTGACCGCCACAGGCACCAAAGTGACAATCGTTCAAAACACGTTCAGCCTCCTTGTGAATCAGACATCGCCGAAGGATGGTGTCGATACCATGGTGATACAAAGTGTTGCCAAGGATGATATAACGGTGAGAGTGGTGACGAATGCGTCGACACTCTTCGCAAGAGATGTTGGGCTGAAAACGTTGTGTTTGAAGGTAGAGGAGAATGTCTCTGTACCAAGGATCAGAGGTGTTGATGAGGAAGAGAGATTCATCGAGGAGAGAATCTCTAGGTTCGATGTTTTCATCGGCACAAGGGAGAGCACAGATAAGCTCGGCAAACACCAGGGATTTTTTGGCTTTATCCTTTGTAAACTCGAGATCGAATTCTTGAAGAATAACGATAAATTTTGAATATTTGCCCCCAATTACTTGACATGTCAAGACGTGGTACATGGGGTTAGAGTCTGCGATTACCGTGGTGGTGTGTAATAAGATGTAGTGGTGGAACCTTTGGATAGCGATGACGGCTGGCAGCGCTAGTTTCTCAACATGCGAATATCTGAGTTCGGGGCCAGATAAACTCTTTCTCAGATAATAGATCACATGTTCTTCGTTGTAGGGGTCTTCTTGGACTAACACCCTTGCGATGGTGGAAGTAGAAGTGGCCAAGTAAAGGATATAATCCTTTGTATATTCAGGGGGATGTAACAAAGGTGCATGGGTCAAAGCGTGCTTGAGAGCGTTGAATGACCGTTGGGCTACGTCATCCTAGATGAAAGGGACGTTCTTTTGTAGTAACCGCATAAATCCTTTAGTGATCTCGGCATAATTGCAAATGAAACGGTGAAGAAAGTTTGCTTTGCCTTGCAAACTTTGGAGTTGGGTTAAATTGGTAGGTGGAGGTAAGGCTAAGATGGCCTTGATATTTAAGGGATCCACCCTGATCCTATCTTTGGAGACAATGAAACCGAGGAGTCGACCAGATTCAACAGTGAAAATGCATTTGTGTGGGTTCAGACGAATACGGTAGAACCTGCATCACAGAAAAATTGCGCGTAAATGATCAATGTGATCGAATCGATTTAATGAATGAGCAGGTAAATCGTCGAGATATGGTTCTTCTATATGTTTGATGTCATGAAAAGCGTACGACATGGCTCGCTGGAAAGTGGCTCCATCATTTTTAAGGCCAAAAGGTAGCTTTTGGTAGGCGAAAGTTCCCCAAGGGCAGATGAAGGTGGTCTTGTGTTGATCTGTAGGCAAGATTTCAATATGGTTATATCCAGAAAAGCCATCCATGAAAGAAAATATTACGCTCCCCGTGCAATTATCGATGATTTGATCAATGAAGGGCGTAGGGTAGTTGTCCTTAGGACAAGATTTGTTGAGTTCTCTATAGTCAACGCAAACACGGATGGTTCCTTGTTTCTTAGCAACCGGAACTAGGTTGGAGACCCATTCGGTTAAAGGGATGGGATAGATAAAGCCAGATTTTAGAAGTTTTTCAACTTCTGCCTTTATAGCTGCGATTTTCTTGGGATGAACCGGGCGAAGCTTTTGCCAAACAGGTTTCGCGTCGGGGTAAGTTTTGATTTCGTGTACGACGATGGAAGGGTTGATCCCTGGCATTTCCTCGTAACTCCATGCGAAGACATCGCAGAATTCCTTGAATAAAGTGGTGTAAGAAACCACTTTGTCGGGTGTGCAATTAGCACCAAGGTTGATGTTTTCCATGACACCTTCTTTGATTGAAATTTCAATCGTGACTGTAGTAAAGATGTTACCCATGTTCCCCTTAGAAAGAGTATCTTGTGTGAGGATAGGAGATTGTGGAGCTTTGGTAACATCAGGGGGGAAGACAGATCGTATGTCTTGGATTTCTTCCAAAGGTGGAAGAAAAGAGGATCGATGGTGGTTGTCATCCCAGGGCAGGTCGTCAATGCTGAGCATTTCCAAGATAGATTCGTCCGAAGGGAAAATTTGGGAAATGTAATCAACGGTGGATGATAGGGAATCTAACCACGAGGGCACCGAGTAAGTATCGGGTGCCAATGAATGTGAAGTGTTTGAAGAGGGAGAGGCAGATTGAATAGCTACGTATGCGGCCTCGGCTGGGCTCAGAGGCATTGTGTCCTCGAGCACATTGAATTCCAAAGGACTAGGCACAACCCAAGGGTCGGATGATTCCAAGTATTGATAAGGCATAGTCAAAATCATATTGACGGCGGCAATATGATGTGCGGTGGGTGGAAGTGGTGTAGGGAAGGTACCCATGAGGCTAGTATCTTTCAATAACCCAACACCAACGCTTTCATACGTAACTGGGTGGTCTCCCAAAAAGGGAATGTTGTTGGTAGCAGGGATGCGAGCGTCAGGTTTGCAGAAATCGAGCTGATCGATGGTAACAATTTTGCCTTGATGGGGGAATTGTACACATCGAAACATCGACGAGGCGACGACGGTCATCGCGTAGAACCAACTTCTTCCAAGTAGTAGGTTGTAATCGAGGGGGGAATCAACCACCTCGACGTCAATAGTAACATTTTTTCTGCCCAACTGAACGGCTAAGGATTGTAATAATCCATGAGGATGAAAACCTCGTCCATCAAAGGCACATAACATGGTAGCGGATTTGTTAAGGGCAGGTGATTTCAAACCTTTCCAACAGGATAGAGACATGACACAGGTGGAGGCTCCCTCATCGAGGATAGTCTGGTGGATTTGTTGATTGTGAACAACCACATCGATTTGGAAAGCTAGCTGGTGGGAGAGTCGCAGTTGATGATCATCCAGATTAAACGTGAGGTAGTTCGATGACTCAGGATCGAAAGCGCCAATAGCAGCTAAGAGCATTCTACATTGGTTGGGACAGTGTTGTAGAACTTCCAAGGCGGACATGGCACACGGGGCTTGGGCCAAATCTTCTACGATATTGTAGTTTTGGGCAGCCTATGAATTGGGATTAAATGTAGATTTCCGGATGGTGCTCTTAGGAGGGTGTAGGATGGAGTCAAAAGATGGTTTCTCAATCTGGAGTGGTCTGGATGGAGGGATAATAGATGGAGGATTGATGGTGGATGGTAACGCGTCTGTCGCAGAACCGTTAGCGATCTTCGGCTTATCAGGTTTAACTAGCATATCATATGTCATAGAGCGAGTTGTTAGATTAACTCCGTTAAACATGTAAATGTGGGCACTTGTCGAGGCCTCATCATGGGGTTGCTTGGAACTGCCCCCCGGCGTGGGGGTTTGTGCAACCAACGATTGTTGCTGTGGAAAAGGCTGAGTGAGAACAGCGGGTTGTGAATTTCCTTTGAAAATTTTGGCCACTTCATTGCGATGTGGGCAGTCTCAAGTGTAGTGATCATCACCACAAATGAGACATGGGAGATTCAGTTTTCGTTGTGGTTGTTTTCCGGCAGCAGGGGTTTGCGGTTGGGTCTTGGGTTGCTCGTTGTTGTTCTTCTTCTTTGGTTTGTTTCTCGCTTTCTTCTTGCCCCCAAGTTGTTGTGAAGGGGTTGATTGGACTGCATTCACATCAGAGACCTGAGTTTGAGATGGGGTAGAAGAGGGTGCAGTCGAACTGGGAGTGGCCGTGGAAGCAGGCCGCTGGATTGTTCCAGTAGACTGAGTAGTAGATTGAGTTTTGACGGAGCCAATAACTCCATCTGCATGCGAAGTAGTCGATGGTTTGGATGGATCGTTAGTGGCACGGGTAGTGTTCGGTATCAACTCGTATAGAGTACCAGATTGTGAATAGACTAAGTCCAAGTACTGAGCCCGGGCGATGGCTTCTTCCTTAGTGACTACGCCACCCATGGTGACATCACGAGCAATCTGGGGTAATAGTGATTTTGTGAACCATTCTACTAACAATTGGTCAGGAATGACCACTTTGATTAGCCTTCGTCGTCGTCTCCATTCATGGATATGATCGGAGATATGTATGGAAGTTGTCTGACGAAGAGAGGTTAATAGTTCGGTACCCATCGTGTATCGAATAGGTAGTTGGAAATGTGTGAGGAAGGACATGGCAAGGGAGTTGAAATCGTGAAAAGATGCACGTGGTAATTCAATATACCATTTTGCTGCGGAACCCATGAGCATTCGTTGGAAAAGACGCAAATGAATCGAATCATCCATGAGGGAGTTGGATGAACACCACAAATGGAAGGTCATCACGTGGTTGTTTGGGTCTTCTCCGGGCTTTCCGTTGAATTTTGGGATATCAGAAGGAAGTTTAGCTGGAATGGCTGGCCAAACCGGAGAATGATAAATGGGATCATTCGTTAACCGAGACAAGTCTAGAAGGTCCAAGGTGGCTAGAGAAGGCAATCGTCGGTTAACCTGTGGGTAATGCTGGTGTGGCAGAGGGACACCAGTGGGGCCCAATACTATGTTATGTGGATAATTATATCTCGTGGGCCCTCTCATGTGAGGTTGGTTTTGACCAAGGTACATAGGATTTGAGACGTTTTGAGAAGTGTTTGTGAGCGGAGGATAACCGGATGGGTTTTGTGGATTATACGGTGGGTTTGGCATTTGTCCATAAGGGGGTTGTTGCGGAGTCTGAACACTTTGTCCCGTGGAGGTATGTGGGCTTCCTTGAAAAGGGATGCTCCATGGATTGGGTACGGTGGACACATTTTGTCCTTGTGGTTGATGGTGTACTCCGGATTGAGGTTGCCCCCCAGCATGAGGGTGCCCCCCAAATGGAATTTGTCCTCCGGTAGGAGGATTCCCCCCAGCATTAGTGTTCCCTCCGAATGGAATTTTTCCTCCGGAGGGAGGATGCCCCCCAATTTGAGGTAGAGTTCCTCGGATCTGAAAGCTAGATGCCAATGACTAACCGTTGTTGCCGATTGGGTTAGGACCACCAAGGCCAGTCCCTCTGGGTTGTTGGATAGGTATGGAACTTCCCGGTACAATTTGAGTAGTGGTTTGGGCAGTGGTGGTAGCGGAAGCGTTCAATGCCCTGAATCCAAAAGGGAGTGTAGGTCTCGGTGTTACAGGTGTGCCAATCGGGGCTTGATTAACTACCACGTTTCCAGCAAGGATAGTTGAAAAGTGCGGGGCCATTGTCAAATGGGCTGTCTGGAGGGAAATAGTAGACCTTGGACCAACGGATGGTATGTTCGGACCAACGGTTGGTGTGGCTGTAAAAGTGGTAGTACCAGTGAAGTGATTTGAGGGTACAGTATAGGAAAAAGGTGCATCGACACCTTCCCCCATTCTATAAATATCTCGCACCAAGCGTGGTGGACTCCGAACGACGTCCGCAGTCCAAAACGGGTCACTGGCTAACGAGTTTTGAGAAGACCCGAACGGAATGTCAGAAGGATTGATGACAACAAATTCTCCAGCTGAATTCAGGTGGAGGATCTGTCGTTCGTATCCCTCCGGAATGCGATAAGCTTCCGGAGATTTTAAGACAATTCGAAAATTCTCCAAAGGAATGGGAACTTCTTCCTGGGAAGTTGTGGTATTATGAACCTCGCTCTGTTGAGGGGATTGTTCCATAGAATGAGAGGGTAAAGGGGTGTTTCCTTCCATATTTTCTGGAGGGATTCCTTGTAGCCTCCGCGAGCGGTGTGGAGGGTCGATGTTGGCGGAAAAGAGTCGGCGAAAGAAATCTATGGACAACTAATGAAAAGAAACAGCACACGCTAAAAAAATCTAAGAATCACAACCAAGAAAACAGGACCTTATTTCGATGACCGTACTAGTTGGTGATGAAATCCAACGTCGCGTGATCAAGTCCAAAAGGGGCGGGGATAGGGTGGAACAGTTACAATGGTGACCTACTTAACGGACTTACGCCTTGGTGCAAGCTTCCACTCAGTAATTGTGGATTTACCCTCCAAGGAGCCCGAGTGAGTTTGACCAATGTCTGCTCCAGGTACAGTGAGACTTCCCGTCACCATCACCTTGTGTAAGACCCTAAAGATTATGGCCACTAAGGTTACCAATTTGCAGTCAGCCACTAGGCGGGAACAGTCGACAGTCCAATCCGAACGTACGGGTAGGGTATCAAGCTCGAAATCAACTAAAAGGCTTCCACGTAGTAATTGTGGATTTACCACAAAATGATCCCCATAATAAGATCTGACCACCACAATCAGTTAAACCATGGAGGGTTAGTCCCCGTAGCTTACCCGAATGCGACCTCGTGCGTAACCCCTGTGTGAGAGGGGGATCCCAGGTAGACTTATATGATAACTAGATTTACTCTCCCTAACTTAGGATGTTACTGTTTGTTTTGGAAACTTTGTAGAGTTATGCTCACAGCCCTAATCCAAAGTACTAAGCCTAGTCTACCGTTGGTGGAGGATCCTAGAAAAGAAAAAGTTCTAGATAACTTTTAATTAGCATTGATTTTTATGGTTGTTCTTTACGCAAAAGGGGTGCATGGAAGTGAAACAAATGGAATTATGACTCAGACCCAAAGAATGCATCGAACATGATAAGCAGTCATTTCCTTTCAATTAACATCTAGCTAAGGGAGAGAGAGAGTTCTTTTCACTAATCAAGCACAAATAAGGAATGCCCTCAAACGATTCTTTTTCTCAATCAAATCCTAATGTAACGCAAAAACTTTTAAATGCCTTCTAATATGCACAATCAATCATAAAGATATCTTTTATTGTTTGTGTATGAGTGATGATCAATACAACACAATGCTCGTTTTGCTAATTATCTTTCTTGTATGAATGAAAACCAAACTAGCACAAGCAAAAGTCACACAAACAATACACCCTTCATAGCAATTAAAACGAAAAGCGAAAGAAAAGAAACAATCAAAGAGAAAAACAAACTTCACACCCAAAAGCAAAAGTTGAAGAACAATGACCTTGACTGAAATTGAGATGAAGAGGTCTGTAGGCCTTTGATGACCTTCACCAGGGTTTTTACACAGCTGATGAGGAGAGAAAAGCAGTGCATAGGTTTCAAACTTCACTCAACAGGGAAAACTCAATGAAAATAGTGAAGAAGGCTGCAAGATCCAATTAACAAGGTGTTTATTCTTCAAAAAGACGGATGTCAAGACTGAAAGGGAAGAAAAATTGACTCACAAGGTCACACAGCAGAGGAGACACAGAGGCAAAACCCTGACAAAGCAATTCTGGGGGGGTTTTTGAACCAAATAGCGCTAGCACTCTGTTGCCAAAGGCAAGGAGTGTTATAGCTCTCTGTGCAAAGGTATGGGGGAGCACTGGTGCTCTGTTAACACTAGGACAGAGGAGCCAGGGTCTAAAACTCCAAAAAATGTCAAGAAATTCCAAAAATTCAAATTCAAATTCGACAATTATGCTGAGTGTGATGAGGTAAGGAGCCAATTGGCTCATGAAACCAAACAAAAGAGGAGTGAACCAGGTCTGAAACAATCAAGGGATAGAACAAGGTCAATGAGGAGAAAATCAAAACAAGAGGTTTCGATTTGAGGCTATCTCCCCAGTGGAGTCGCCAATTTCTGTTGTAGGAAAATCTCCCTACGGATAGATAGATCACCTCTAAGAGCTTGACCCTAACTCTAGACAGAAAATGCTTAACATGGACACTGACTTCCTTTCAAATCCATCTAAACTAATGCACGAGAAGGAAGGATGACAGAGGTACCTTTTATCGGTGTTTGTCCCTGCACGCTCTGAGTTGCGCTCCAATCCTTTTGCTCCTCGCAGGGTCCTGTGGACAAAACAAGATACGACCACTTCCTACTCTATTGATATTAGCTTGAAAACATATCTATCAATAAATTATAAGTTCATGTGACATTAGACACAAACTAGAAAGAAACAGGCCAAGCGTGTCATATTGATGAGAATAATGACAGTAGTACTTACAATCGTAGATGCGAATGCGAAAGCTTCGTCAAGTCCTCTTCGTCTAATCCTTGCCTGAAATATCCACAACCTGGATAACAGAATCTTCACTGATCACTCTCCTTTGGCTGACTGTGAGTTTCCTCCAAGATCATAAGTTTCATATCTTCAATTCTTCCCCCCTTTCCACCATCATAGAGCCTGTTTATATAGGCTAAGAAGAGCTTAACCTCTTGAGTTATCTTTAGAACAAGTTGGGAACCTTCTCCTTAGATCAGGGATCTCTTGATGAAACCAAGAATTCAAACACAACTTCCTCCTAATCTCGAAAGATCCTCCCCTTATTCTCCTCAACAGGCCAACTACTACCTCAAATTAGGCAGCGCTCCCTTAGAAGGGGCATCAGAGCATTGTAGCGCTCCCTGGTAAGCTTTAGAGGAGCGCCAGCGCCTTCAAGATGAGTAGCGCTCCTTCAGAGGGGGCTGGGGAGCATTATAACGCTCCCTGAAGCCTTGTAGGGGAGCACCAACGCTTCTAGGGCTGAAATAGAGGAGCACTCCTCCTCAAAACCTTTGTTACAGGGCTCCCTTCAGGTGTCAAGAGTTATTTGACTTCAGCAAACCAGTTCTCCTTCTTCAAATCAAGTATATGAGATGTTATAAGTGTCTCCTTAGTGTCGTCTGTCATGGCAGTATGTATGAACATCATTTGCGACACTTGTAACCAACTTGTGACACTTGTGAAAGTTGTAAGGAAGATGCGACACTTACGACAATTGAGAGGAACATGCGACACTTATCCAGCTGAGTAATTTTTACGTGTAACAATGTGTACTTTGTACATTATTGTATTTTGGTTTGGTGTGTCTTTTTCTTTTGTGTGCTCGAGTTTTTACCTTTTCCACTCATAACTATGTCTTGTGTTTTCATGCGCAGATGACGTCTTCCTTTCCTATCTTTGTCGGGTTTGTGGATGGCACTAGTCGACACACCCAGAACGTTGCTTCTGCAGCATGGGTCATTTACCAATTTGACGAGTTGGTGAGTTCAGGAGGTATTTTCTTAGGATCAGCGACTAATAAAATGGCAGAATATCATGTTGTCATTGGAATTTTGACCCAATCCTCCTCCCTAGGTATCTCTCATATGATTTTTAACCTAGACTCACAACTCATGGTCTACCAACTTAATCGTATCTACGCTATTTGTAATACTATCCTGCTACGTATCCACCTACGGTTTCGTTGTCTTGAATGAATATTTGATTACATCGAATACAGACATATTCCAAGAGAAATCAACAATGTTTCATATTTGTTAGCCAATTACATCATGGATCGGTATCTCGCCCATAGATAAGGTTTCATGAAGGAAAACAAATTGTACACCACATGTAAATTAAAACACATCACATTAAAGACATCATCATTTACAAATCTTTTTGCACTGTAAAAACTCAGAACTGTATATATATATAGCATGACTGAAAATGTTTTGATTACATCAAAAAAGTATTTGGAAGAGCAAAATTTTGGGTCTTCACACCCATACAACATCGTCCGACAAGTCATACAAAATATACAATCACCAAAGAGACTCTAATCTCTCTGCACTGCATTATGCTGAGAATAACACATCACTGCACGCACTACTCATCTCTATAGAGAGTTAACATTCTCGGGCACCCCCACGGTGTGTCTCTGTAGATGCAAAGGCACTTCTCCCCTCCGTAGAGGAGGAATTCCCATCGTAAGGCCTTGAAGGTTTCTTTCAACCTCCCAGAGACCTATCACTGGTGCCCCTGGATCTACTGTAACCTGAGCATCCCCGTGACGTCCTAGCATTGGTATCTCAGCTGGACACATTTCTCCCTTGTCTGCATGTTGAAAATAATACATCCGTTAGAAACTCTTCTATGTACCCAAAAAAATATACATACGTTAAAAACATAAAAACACTAGACAAGGTATTGTTTAGTCTCTCACCTGACACATCCCAACATTCCCTCGCTGGTAGAATTAGATCCATACTCCCATGAAAGTCCACCTCAGCATATGCAAAGTCTTCTATCCAAAGATATTGGCGTCTCAGCCAAGCGAAGAAGTCACCAGTGAAGTGAAATTCTGACTCTGCCACTAGTCTCAGAGACAAACTAGTCCATCGTTCCATCCGTGGTTCTCCCACTGGTCGTATCGCCAATGCAATCTGAGGCTTCATCTGGGGGATGAACTCTAAGAAGAATGAGACCAAGAAAGAACCATATCCAAACTGCTTCTGCCCCATTCTACATCTCGAAATCTGTTCCTTCACGTTCTGAAGAAACCCTGCTCTCCAGTTAAACAGTGTTGGCTCTAAACACTATACACCATAATCTACCTGTGATATTGATGCCAGATGTGCATTGGTGCTTCTTGTAACACTCATAATGGTGAACAAAATAAACCGAAGGGGTAATTCTCTGATATCCTTGATCGGAATTCTTCCTCCCACTAGTCTTGCTCCTGGGACACAATGACGTGCTAGGTACACATCCACTTGTTCAAGAAGCACCCTCTGTCTAGAAAAATCTATAGGAGCCCCTCTTTTCGAGAGGCCAGTTAAGAAGTATACATCTTCCAACTCGATGTTTAGAAGTTGCGTTCCGATAAGAAACCCTTGCTCTGCGACATCCCATAAGCTGATTATGTGTTCAAGCAAAAGGATCTCTTTCTTCATCTTTTGCAATTTGAAGAATTTGAGAAGGCCACAATATCTCAACATGGCTCACGTGCGAGGACTCTGCAAAGCAACCAAATCATCGAGCTCATGCTCCCGTTACTTCCATTCAATCATGGTTGTTGTCGAAATCACCTACAAACAAAAAAGAACAAAGAACTTCATTATTCAATCTTTCGGCAATTTCTTAAGTTATTAAAAAAAAACTTAAAATTCATTGTCCATGTTGTTCAAAAAGGACCACGCCCTCTTTTTATTACTCAATATTACTATGCAGCCCTGATATCCTACAATAAAACATTTTAAATTAAAATAACTTTCATTCACAATCAATAGATGCATGGGCATATTTTGGGTTTCTTATGTATTCCTTAACAAAAACGACCAATCTACTCAAGCATCAAGGCGTTGGCATCTATGCTACAACCTTCTGAAGGCATTTTTGTAAACAGGTGTCTTTTTCCCATCATTTTGAACAAGGGCCGATTTGATCTTCTCTTGGACGACCTAGGGCTTCGGTTTTTTATTCAAATATTGTTGTGAAAACAAATTTTGAACCATGTAATTGAAAGAGGAGGAAATGAATATCTACCTGGTCCAAACAGAGAGAGAAATGATCAACCGTAGCTCCGGTACCAAGAAAAATAAGATCCACCTCCAAAATGAGAATCTCCACTACTACAAATCCTTATGCAAATGAAATGGTAATTGAAGATTTTTCTTGTATTACTATTTACAAATTTCCGTTTTTTTATAAGGTATAGTTACTTGTGGGTTTCTTTAACAATATAATGGCCTCACTAAACCTCTAGATTGTAGTTTTGAAATTATAGATTTCAAAACAGTTTTGATCGTTTGTTTACCTTGTCATATCCATGAGCATAGTCTTAGTTCATTCTCAAGCTCGAGAATATAAGAACGCGTCGGGTAAACTTTTATCTCTTTTTCGGACCCGTATGGACACATGAAAAAGGAACCCCCTGGAGTCGTCTTTAAACTCTTTTCAGACTCTCTAATCATGAAAAGATCGTCGAGTGATCTTGCTTCCTTTCACACTCGTTAAAAGGTTCGAAATAGCATCTTTTGAGTGGTAGTTTATCTCTTTTTCGACCTCATGAGACTAACTGTATGAAAAAGGAACTGAGAGAGTTCTCTTTTAATTGTTTTTCCAGAATCTATAATCATGAAAAAACTTTGAGTTTTATGTCTTTGGACTCGCTAAAACAAACATCGACAAACCCATACGGGACCGAACCCTTACTTCTTCTGGTTCGTTAAACAAAGGAAGAGGAACTTACCGAAGGTGAGTTATATCGAGCATGTGTTACCCTCCTCGAGCTTGTTAAATCAAAAAGAGTTACTCATCTATATGGATGGGGGAAAATTTTGAAAGAAGCAAGCCAAGCAGTTTTTGAGAACATCACCAAGTAACTCTTATGGTTGCCCTTGAACATGGAACCTTGGCTTTTCACACATTTCAATCCACTGAAACTCTACATTGAGCCAATCCTTTGAATTTCCTATATTCCTTTGGGTCACCTGACATTAGTCACAACATCCACTACATCATCAAGTTTTGGTCCATGTCAAGTTTCTATTGTCGTGCCTCAGTGTTCAAGGGAAGTATCCGCCTCGAGAGTCAACCATCACAAATATCTTGTCTCAATACCCATGTCTGTCCATGTTCATTTGATCTACCAATTACATTTCTGCATCTGTTTCATGTCGTTGATGGGGGATACACCAAGGCCCTCCTTCGACGAGTCTACTCCTGTCGACTTCAACACATTATCTAGGGACTAGACTTAGAAACCAATTAGTACTTTGGGACCTGCATGCCTCAATGGCATGCCCCCTCACATCTGACAGTGGGTTTACATCATTGACCTCTGATCGGATGATTCCACGGATGGTCGACTTCAACTCATCCATTCACATTCAATGGAATGTACTAGAGTACCTTGGGAATCATTGACATTAATGGTGATCTCCCTTGTGCTTGTTAACGGTTTACATCATTGACTGGTAATCAAGTGGTTTCTACCATGTTCGACATTAGTACATCTATTCACGTGGTTATATTCATACTACATCAGGATCAGTAAGAAGACCCTGGGTTGAGTGATCACTCTGATATGTACTTTGCCCAGGTTGCGAAGGAGTTTCTCTTGAACAATGGCACATATACTGTCACATAGATCCACTTTGTGTTAGTCGTGGCTATGTCTTGTCATCTCGTAGATCCACTATATATTCTTCGTGGCTATGATCAGTTCAAATGAGTATAGATCCACGTTGTATTCCCGGTGGCTATACCTTTTATCAATACAAATATGGATCCGCAGTGTATTTTATGGCGGCCATATCTTGCAAGTCTTTATCACCCAAGCATAGGTATGCCTGCCTTGGGTTTGAAACATGTCATAATATTTGTTGGATGTTTGTGTGCAGCTTCTATCAGGTTCTTTGCATCTATACCCTTGCTTGAAAGTCTACAAAGCATTTTAGTTATCAGTTCTCATCTTCTAACTTCATACTTTGGGGGGCAATCTGTTACACATCAACATTACTCGCTTCGATAAGTGTCACAAGTGTCACATTTTTCTCACAAGTGCCGCAAGTGTCAAGCAAAGAATACTGCCATGATGCCTATGTCATACTTATAATGACATCAAAAAGACACTTGAAACACCCCAAACACTTTGTTTGGAGGAAGAGGAATGGTTAACTGGAGTTATGTACCTCTTTCCATCTAAAAGAACCATTGAATCTGGGTTTTTAGAGGAGAGATCTCCCCTATACCTCTCTCAGGAGTGTTGGCACTCCCCTATAGAGTATTAGGGAATGTTATAACACTAAAACAACCCTTCTGGAGGAGCGCTATTGCTTTTGTGAGTGTTGGTGCCCCCTATACATGGACATGGAGCACTATAACGCTTTGACATCCCTTTTGAAAGAGCGCTACCTATTCTGGGTAGCAGTTGGTCTGTTGAGGAGAATAAGGGAAAGATATTTTCAATCTTGGAAGGCAGTTGGATTCGAACCCCTAGTCCAGCCATGATCTTAGGGAAGATCCCTGACTCAAGGAGGAGAATCCTCAACTTACCCTAAAGATATCTCAAGTGGTTGGGCCTCTCTAAACCTATATAAGCAGGCTCTCTCATGGTAAAAGGGGGGAAGAATTAGAAGCATGAAACCTATGATCTCATAGGAAACACATAGTGAACTGGAGGGGAGTAATCAGTGAAGTTGTTGTCATCCTGATAGTGGATCTTTTGAGAAAGGGTTAGACAAAGAGGATTTGACGAAGCTATTGCATTCGCATCTATGGTTGTAAGTTAAGAGTCTAGCTCTTTAAGAGTTAAGAGTCTAGCTCCCCAGTGGAGTCACCAGTTTCTGTTGAAGGAAAATCTCCCTTTAGACAGGTAGATCTCCTCTTGAGAGCTAGACTCTTAACTCTTAAGACAGAAGACGCTTATCATGGACACTAACTTCCTTTTAGGTCTACACAAACTAATGCATGAAGAGGAAGGAGGAAAGACATACCTTTTACTAGTGTTTGTCCTTGCACACTCCGAGTTGAGCTCCAATCTTTTACTCCTCGATAAGTCCTGTAGACAAACAATAGTACAACCACTTCCTACCCTACTGATATTATCTCGAAATAGACCTATCTATTAGAGACAAGTTCATGTGAGATTAAGCACAAACTATAAAGAAACAAGCCAAGCGTGTTATATTGATGAGAACAATAATGAAAGAAACTTGCAACCGTAGATGCAAATGCAACAACTTTGTCAAATCCTCTTTGTCTAACCCTTGCTCAAAAGATCCACGATCAAGATGACAGCAACTTCATTGATTACTCTCCTCTAGTTCACTGTGTGTTTCTTATGAGATCATAGGTTTCATGCTTCTAATTCTTTCTCCAAATATCACTTATGAGATCATAAGTTTGGTATGATTCTCCATCCAGATCCCCCTTTCACCATGAGAAATCTTGCTTATATAGCATTGGAGAGGCTCAACCACTTGAGATATCATTGGGCTAAGTTGAGGATTTTCCTCCTTTAGTTATGGATTTGCCCTGTGATCATGGCTTGAATAGGGATTCGAATCCAACTGCCTTCAAGGATTGAAGGAATCCTCCCCTCATTCATCTCAACAAACCAACTGCTACCCAGAATAGGTAGTGCTCCCTCAAAAGGGCCATCAGAGTGTTATAGTTCTCCCTAGCAAGGTTTAGGGGGGTGCCAGCACTCCCAAAAGTAGTAGCGCTCCTCCAAAAGGGTAGAGGTAGTGTTATAACGCTCCCATATAGTGTATAGGGGAGTGCTAGCACTCCTGAGAGAGGTATAGGGGAGTGCTCTCCTCCAAAAACTTAGTTTTTGGGTTCTTTCAGATGGCAAGAGGTTCATAAGCCCAGTTAACCATTCCTCCTCTTCCAAATCAAGTGTTTGATGTGTGTCAAGTGTCCTTCTCATGTCATTATAGGCATGACATAGGCATCATGGCAGTATGCTTTCCTTGACACTTACAACACTTGTGAGCAAAATGCGACACTTGCGACACTTGTAATGACAACACTTGTGACACTATCAAAGTGAGTAATTTCGATGTGTAACAATGACGTGCACACATAACTCAATCATTGTGTTGGATTGGAATGGAGTTATGTGATCCACCCATTTATGAGGGATTAACTGATATAATCTCATTTGTAAAGGTGTTTGATTTGCAGGTACCCAAACAAGAAAGGTTGTTGGAATTAGATGTTGTCTTGAAGGCCCCTCCATCTAGATGGCAGGTTGCACACAAAGAGGGAAGGGAAGATTGGTTGCAATGTAGAAGACTAATGAAAATGAGATTTGGTATTGAGGTGGAGTATGATGCCCAAAAATATACATGAACAAGTGACCCAATAGATCATGTTGAGCAGTGCAGAGACATATGCAATTCGATCCTGAAGAAGGAATGGATGCACAAGTTTATACACACTTTGGATACAATTCCTAAGAACTGGTACTTGGAACTAGAAGTGTGTAGATAGAAAGCAAATTGGGACCAACT
>JASDQU010201748.1:853-12502 GCA_032191745.1 Picea mariana | reverse complement strand
AATGCCAAAGACATGTCATCGAGATTAAATTTGCAAAGGATATGATAGACTCTTGTCAAAAATCTTTCTGAAGATGAATCGTCGTTGATTAGCGAAGTATGAAATTCTTCACATAATTGATCGAAATCATAAATTTCAAAAGAATCTAGAAACTCATCTACAAATTGAAACCAATCAAAGATGTGACATTCTGGAAAGGATTCAAACCATTGTTTGATTTGACCTCTAAAAGTAAAAGTGAACAGCCTCCATAAAACTCCTAAATCTGAGATGTCATGTTTGATGCATTTGCACCAAAACTTATTAAGGTGGTCTTTAGCAGATAAGTTGCCTTCACCATCAAAGGTGAGTTTGGACAAGCAAGAGACTGTCTCGTTGGGAACATTGGATAATGAGAAGTTGAAAGCATGTTCCAACACAGTGGTTTGGGGAGCCATGAGGGAAATTGAATAAACTTGAAATAAAGGATCCTACAAGGCCATCTTGTTAGTCGACCCTCCTTCTAGCGCCATTTGTTGATGGGCGAAATTGATCATCCGTCAACTGAGAGAGTGGAACCGGTCCAGGGTTGTCTAATAACCCAAGCCGTTTGGAATGAACCACCCTGATGGGTTTAACGACTCCGTTGGCCGCCCTAAGGTCCTAAGGAAACCGAAGAGAAAACTAATCTAAACTAATCTAACTAAAACAAATAAAACAAACTAAAACTAACTAAAACTAACTAAAAGAAACTAACTAAAAACTAACTAATACACTAATCTAATTAAAACAAACTACTAAATTAAACTAAAACTAAATCTAACTATTCTAACTATTATGTACAATCTACTAATTACTATTATAATAACTCAAATCAACTATTTAATTATCAGCTGTAATATTACTTATTCACAAATGTACACTATAAACAACCTACAGATTTAATTAAAACCTGCAAAACTCATGTGTTTTCTGCCCTAAGACAGCCAAGAATCTCTTTTTGATATTTATATTTTATGAAAAAGAAATAAAAACTACTGAAATTAAATGATCTAATATATTTACTGAAATTAAACAATCCAATATAAATCTAATCAAACTTATATCTAAATTAAATTACTTAATGAAAACCAGTAAGCAAAAGACTAATTGACCTGGAAACGCTCCAAGTCTGCCCTGTGTATGATAACTTCTAAGCTGGTCGGAGGAGGGAAACTCGCACCAGTTAGTCTGTACGCTTCTCGTAAACGATCTGTTGTGCCGCTCCTTGAAGTGTTTTACAGGACAAACAAGAGATAAAAGAAAATCATAACAATCTTATGATTGATAAATCCCTGCAATAAGGGAAACCTGTTATGCAAGAAACTTATATTTTATAATTCAACTTACGAAGGAGATAAACCTGTCATTCACAAACTGAATTAACAATTGTTATGTCTTTTATCTATTTGTAAGAGACAAGATATGGATAACAACGATCAAAATTATATCATTTTCACATGATTTAGATAGCTAAAGTAGTCATAAACCATAAGCAAAATGATATACACAACATAAAACAAAATATTGATTTATTGAAAAGCTAACGTTGTGACAAAAAACCAAATTCTGCTTCAGTCTGTATTATAATTCCATATCCTTGTTCTCCCACGAATGAGGATGAACATTATTACAAAAATCATAAATATATATAAGTCTTTTCACAAGGTAAAACCTCCTTGTGAATAATATCAAATTGTTTTACATAATATGGGAACAATCCCTAAAATCAACTAAACTAAGCAACTAAAATGAAAGTGAAATCTTTGGGATATCCCCTAACTGCCCATAATCTCAACTGCAATTTCGAATTTACCTGCAATAGAACACAATTATCAAATTAGAGAGATATTTCAGTAACAAAATAATAAAAATTTGATCCTACAGACTCAGGTACAGAATCATCTGATTCTGTAGCTAGTCTAAAATAGAAAACAGGACTAGATAAAAATCAAACGAAATCTTTTAAAAAAAATCCAATTTAATTTGCTTTTAATGTAGATTAAAATCAAATTACTAATGGTTCAAGCAAATTTATCATTCAAATCAAACCAAATCGACAAGGATATAATCGAAACAGGATAAGAATGCTCTGCTTTTTAATTGCCATAAAATATGGTCAAATCATGACAAGCTTGTTTAATATCAAATGAAATTAAGCAGTGAATCAGATAAGATGCGATAATTGTAATCAATACAACAAAAATCCAACAGAATCGTAATCGATTTTCCACATTCTGCTGTATAAAATCCACATTGTTTTAATCAAATGCCAATATGGAAAGGCTGTTACGATTATAATCAAAATGGAACATGCGTAACAAAATCCACAAAACTCTGCCATAGATTTCGATTGTTGGGTATCACACGTTATGACAAAAATAATGATCATAACCATCATTGACTCGTTATAGCAATAGCGATAGATAGATATCATTCAATCAAGTGCAAAGATAAGTAAATTGTTTGGATTGCGTTCAAATAAAATCATGCTCAATGAGTAACGACCCAACGAATTTCGTTATTAATCACCACACAGTCAATATGCAGGAGAGTGATGGAATCAACAGAATCCATAATATAAACTGGGTAACTAATCAAAACGAATATGGCTGAGCTTAATTATAGCAACAAATCATGAGACTGGATACAGTTAATATTGTTCCTCAAATCGAATTCAAACAATATATTTATTGCAATCTGATAACATGGTCAAACAAAACAGTCTGAATCGATTGATTGAGTGTATCTATTCGCAATTTTGTTATGCAATAACAGAATGATATTCGAACATAGAACAAATAATCACAACAGCTAACCATATCGCATAACATGTAACCAATTCGAAATGAGATATTGACTATGTTCAGAATTAGAATACCGAAAACAACCTATGTTTAGAAAATATTAACAACTTCGATAATCAACATAGTATTCGATTGAAACCAAATCAAAACAATCAAATCTATCCCATGATTACTCGAATCAAAACCAAATCCAATCAACACTCAAACGATAATGAAAATTGATTTATCAAAACAAAATTACATACAAGAGTGCATGCTTGTGTGATAGAGCAGGTCCATGGTGTAAACAGAGTTTATAAATAGGTGAAAGTCATACCAGTGAGGCTGTTCAATCTATGCCAATTTTGAATTGACGATTGCTGTAGCCGACTCCACGTTTTTAAACAAAATCGAACCTATTGTTCACTGTTTCTTATCAGTGGATGGCATCTTTGCCTTTTGACTGGTGAGCCTTGCAACTTGATCCTCCAAAGCATGGATTCTGGACTGCAGCATTGGCACATCGAGGTAATACCTTTTCAACCATGAGCCACACTGATGACATGGTGGAGCAGCTGGTTCAGATAGGACAGGACGGGGTTTCGATGAGTCACCTGGGGTTTCACAAGGCATTTTGATGCCTGGATAATTAGGATCATTTTGCAAGCACGGTGGTAGGTTATTCACAAAATCATATGCGGTTTTATCACACAAACCTTCTGAATAGGGATACTCGCTTGCCGGGTAACGTTCAATCTCTGAGTCAGAGTCTTCGCTCACCATAATAGGGTCAGGATTAACAGGTGCCTTTGGTTTGTTTCTTGCCATGCGAGAGATTAACCGGGCGTTCTTCTTGCCTTTAGAATTGGAAGTGGGTTTAATTTTAGGCCTCATAGCCACGGGTTTAGCATTTTTGACATGTTGGGTCATAGAACCAGGTAGGTCAATAGCTGAATCGGGTAGGGGTTTAGGCAACAGAGCACTGTAAGGCACAGGGGGTATTGATTTTCTCTCGCTCACCATAGGTGTATCAACCTGTGGTGGGCTCGAGTCACCAAAATTATTGCGTTTAAGAAAATCCTCCCAACAGTCTCGGTGTAACCCCAACTCATAAACCATAAGCATTTTAACTAACCTGAAATGAAATAGACTGTTATCTTTTCAAATGGAGTAACACCACCAACTACATGCAGAACTTCCACGAACCTCTCGGCCTTAGACCACACTACTTATCACTCTTAGCAATAGGTCACCCCCAAGATTGGACTAAGCTCCATCGAGCAAAGGAATCTGAGGCTAGGAAAGGTCAACAGGAAGACACACTGTTTATGAGGAAGGATTCTCTCCTAGGAGCCTTCTTATGCCCACTACTCATGGACTCTCATTCAACATATGCTCGTCCCACCCCAGGAGTATACACCTTCATTGTCACACAGTCCATTGGATGCTTCACCTCCCTTGCCTTGGGCTTCAGCCATAGGCTGGACCAAAATTCTCAGAGCTCCATAGCTGGTGTTGGACTTTGTTTAGAAGAAAACCACTTCCTAGCAAACTCTATCACCTGGAGAGAGCTTCCCACAGGCCTGACAACCTACCTCTTCAACCACAACCACCTCCCTCACATGGAGAGAATGTTGCACATAGGCCTGATAACCTTCTTCTTCAACTTTGTTCTCGCAGAAGGAGGAAAACAGAAAGGCTCAACAAGGAACAAACGACGACAACATGCCACACTCAACCAAGGGGCTGCATGGCCACAACAACCCACAGTTATAACACACATGGCATAGAAAATTATGGGATGTTCAATCTTCAAATAAGACATGGTTCAGTCCACGGACTCTCACTGGGTTCAAGAATCACGCAGGTCGACTTCATGGATTTGATTTTTGTCCAGTGCAGAGACAAAACAAGTTCTCGTGAAGGATTCCAACGAACTTAGGCGGAGTATGGAAGAATGGGCGCACAAACCCCCAACATGGATGACTTCTTCAACTTTAACTGCATGCGCCAAGATTGACACCTATCTTCCTAGAGCTGCATGCACTCCATTTTTCATACGTTCCTTTCCTAGGAACTTGGGACAACACTCATCAATTTTCTACCTTAGCCCTTTAGGAAGTAATAATAAATTATTATCCCCTTTAGAGGTAAGCCCCCTAGTTTATCCCCTAGGTCTAACGATTAGCCTCCTCCCTTACCCAACCTTGTGGAAACTTAGTCCCTTATCACTCTTAGTTTGTGGTTGGTCTACACGCAACAATGTTTTTATATTAACAAAGTGCATAATTACATGTACAAAAGAGGCTCCCGACCTTCAACACCTAGGCTCTCTGGCCTACTTGCACATAATCTTACAAACTTATAATTTCTCATCTCACCAACCTACAAAATATGTTTAGAATACATAGATTTAACTGGGGCTCGTCCTTGGGGTATTACAATCCCCTCCCCTTATTTTTGCACTGTCCTCAGTGCAACTTACTTACACAACATCAACAAGATTTCCAAAATCTTCAAAATGATGCGGGTATTCTTCTTGCATAGCATCCTCATGGTCCCATGTTGTGTCCTCAGGATCATACCAGATCCACTGGACCTTTACAATCCCTATGGATTGATTCCTGAGCTTCTTGATTTTTCAGTCTAATATGCGCACTGGATTCACTTGCAAGATGCCTTCTTGCTCCACCTGAATCACATTCCAATTGATTACATGATTAGCATCAGGTATATATTTCTTAAGCAATGAAATATGAAACAAATTAAGCACAGTCATGGATGCAGGTAATGCAAGCATATATGCAGCTGGCCCAATCCTTTCTAGGCTTTCAAATGGCCCACAAAATCTGGCTGCCAACTTCGAATAGTTTGCTAGCCTTAGGGAACTTCTATTAGATTTCACTTTTAGGAAAACATGCTCTCCCACTTTAAACTCTCAGTGGGTTCTATTTTTATTAGCATGAATTCTCTGCCTATCTTGGGAAACCTTTAAATTCCACTTAATTTTTAGCATTTTCTCTTCCATTTCCTTGAGAAACTCTAGCCCAACCACTTCTCTATCAACTGGATTATCCCATCTTACTGGAGTATTGCACTTTCTACCATAAAGTGCTTCAAATGGGCTCATCTTCAATGATGCTTGATACCCATTATTGTAGAAGAATTCTAGCAAGTGTAGGTATTATTCCCATTAAGATGGTTTGTCCATCACATACATCCTTAGCATATCTTCTATCACTTGGTTCATCCTCTCTGTCTTCCCATCAGAATCAGGATGATAAGTAGTGTTGAAGTTTAGATTTGTTCTGAATACTTTGAAAAACCCCTTCCAGAACATTGAGGTAAATTTCAAGTCCCTGTCATACACAATTGTCTTGGAAATATTGTGCAATCATGTTATTTCCCTCATAAGAATATCAACAACATTAGTTTCCTTGTGTGTAGTCTTTAGTGGAAGAAAATGGGAAACTTTCATAAGTTTGTCCACCACCACCATGATTGAATCATGCTGCTTGCCGGTCCTAGGAAATCCTATGATGAAATCCATTGTCACTACCTCCCACTTCCACTCAGGAATGGGTAAAGGCTGCAACAACCCTGTTGGGTGTCTATGCTCAGCTTTGACATTATGGCATTCCATGCATCTGGTGATGTATTCTCCAATTTACTTCTTCATACCTAGCCAAAATTAATGGCTCTTAACTGCTGCCACTGTTTTCTGATATCCAGGGTGCCCAACATAAGGCACATTATGCATTTCTTTCAAAATCATAAGTTTCAATTCCTAGACATCAGGTACATAAATTATGTTCTTGTACAGAAGTGTTCTGTTAGTTTCCAGTTTATAATTTTCCACTTTCTATGGCATCTTACCTTGTTGTACCTTTGCTACCAATTCCTTGTACTGCAAATATGCATTTGCATCTTCCAAAATTCTACCTTTAATATTAGTTTGGTACATGCTAATGGTTGTAGCATGTAGTTCATTCACTCTCCTACTAAGCGCATCAACCACTTTGTTCTCTTTTCCTTTGATATGCTTGATATCAAAGTCATATTCATAAAGAAACTCCAACCACCTACTCTACCTATCATTCAAGGTTGGATGATCAAACAAATATTTCAGACCATTATGGTTTGTTCTCAATTCGAACCTTTTTCCCATGAGGTAATGCCTCCATTTCTTCATAGCATGAACGATGGATGCCAACTCTAAATCATGAGTTGCATAGTTCCTTTCATGCTCTTTCAAATTTTTGGATTCATAACAAATTACAAACCCATTCTGACTGAGGACTCCTCCCAATCCTTCTTTGCATGCATATGTACACACTACAAAGTCTTCATTCGAGTTTGCAATCCTTAGGATTGGAGCACTGGTTAACAAATGCTTCAATCGCTGGAATATTTACTCACAATCTTTTGTCCACTGAAACTTCTCCTTCCTTTGAAAGGAAGTGATGGGGGGAGAAATCCTTGAGAATCACACAATGAACCTTCTATAATAGCCAGCTAGAACCATAAAGTATCTGAATTCTATCACATTATTAGGCACTGACCATTCTCTGATGGATTCTATCTTCTTAGGATTCACAACTATCCCATCCTTTGAAATGATATGCCCCAAGTAATGGTCTTCTTTTGATAAAATGAGCACTTTCTCAGTTTGGCATAAAGCTGGTGCTCTCTTAACACTTGCAGCACCATCTTCAGATGTTGTTCATGCTCTTCCTCCAACTTGGAATACACCAGGATGTCATCCAAAAATACTATGACAAACTTGTCTAGATAGTCCCTGAATACACCATTCATTAAACACATAAAAACAACAGGTGCATTTGACAACCCAAATATCACCACTGTGAATTCATAGTGACCATACCTTTTTCTAAAGGAATTCTTGCTGATGTCTTCAACCTTTATTCTTACCTGGTGATATCCTGATCTAAGATCATTTTTGAAAATATCTTAGCATCCTTCAAATGGTCAAAGAGATCATCGATCCATGATAGAGGATACTTGTTCTTAACAGTCACTTTGTTTAACTCTCTGAAATCAATGCACAATCTCAATGTCCCATCCTTCTTCTTCATGAACAGGACTGGGTCTCCCCAAGGTGACACACTTGGGTGTATATACCCCTTCTTCAGAAGTTCTTCAAGCTGCAACTACAGTTCTTTCATCTTCGACATACTCATTCTGTAAGGATCTTTCGACACTGGAGCTTCTCCACGCATCAGGTTTACAGAGAAGTCAAAATATCTTTTTGGGGGTAGTCCTGGTACCTCCTGGAATACATCCTCAAAATCCTTTAATATCGCATGGTATTTGATCTTTGAGACCTCATCCTTAGATGCTTCCTCCACATGGCATGCAAATAATTGGAAGCCTTTCCTATAGCACTTGTTCAGCTTCATTGCTGAGATTTCTTTGACAACAACTGGTATGGAAATTCCTTGGACTGTCCTTTGATTCCCTTCCTCATCCAGGCAAGTGAATGCCTTGTTCCGACAATATAAGATGGTGTGGTTCTGGTCCAACCAATCCATACTAATTAGGCAATCATAAGAGACTAAAGGAAAGATATTCAGATATGCCTTAGTACTTAGTCCATTCATGTCCACTAGACATGTCTTAACCAGCTCAACAACCTTTCTCTTGGCTCTAGTAGCCAGTTGCACCAGCCAATATTTCTCATGCTTGCTTCTTGGTAAATGCAAACTTTCCACCATTCTAGGATCTACATAACTATGAATAGCTCCTGATTCTATTAAAATAGTAAAGGCATGGTTGTTGACCATACCTTCCACTTCAATCATGTGTGACTGATATTCTGCTTGCTTGTTGTCCAGGGTTGCATAGATTCTTGGTATTCTATTGCCAATGTCCTCCATTGTTTCATCCTGCTGAACACCGTGGACAACTCTCACTTTGTCATTTCTTTTGGGGCAATATTTGTACCTATGGTTTCCTTTACAACCCCAACATTCCATAGGTGGTTGTCTTGGCATTTTCCCACCCACTTCATCCCTCCTGGGCTCTCTAAAAGATGGTTTTCTTTGAGGACTATTCCTAAAAAAGGGTGGTTTAGTTTCATTTTTCCTCTGATCCATTTCAAAATTCTTCTTGTCTTCCCAAACCTTTCATAAAGTAGGCTTTTCATAATGTTTCTCATACAAGCATTTTTCTCTCCTTATAGTTTCTTCCATAGTCTTAGGGTCATCATACTAGATCTTGTCACTGATGGAAGGTGGAAGTCCACATAGATATCTTTTAATTTTGACAGTCTCATCTTTGATGAACATAACATACTTCAAAAAATCCAAGAATCTTCGTTCGTATTCATCAATGAACATGTTTCCCATATTGAGTTCAAAGAACTCTTTCATATTTCTGTCGTAGTATCTTTTAGTCAAGTATTTCTTTTCAAAATACCTCTTGAATTCTTTCCAAGTAATATCTTTCTCTCTATTGTGTTGCACCTGCATAAGTTGATCCCACCACATGGATGCCTTTCCTTTCAATTGATGCATTGCAATTCTTCCTTTTGCATGAGAGGAATAATTTTGTAGTTGGAAATATTTCCTCATGACAAGAAACCATGTTTCAACATCTTCCTCCTTCTTGTGTTCTCCATCAAATTTAGGAGGCTTAATCTTGTTCATTTCTCCCTTTAGTTCATCCACTCCATATCTATTATGTTTTCTTGTAGGATATGGGCTTGAACTAATGTGTGCTTCCTTATTGGAATGTTTTAGGGAGTGATGATGATTCCTATTAAAGCTTCTTGATCTTATTTTCTTCTCAGCGGGTCCACAACTCCCTCTTTTGCTTGAATCAACGTCCTTATCCAACTTCTTTTCGATCCCTTCCAGGCTCCACATCAACTTTAGTTTGAATTCACCCTATTGTTCCTTATATTTCATAAGCTTCCTGCTATTTTCTCAGTGAGTTTGGGCATCTTTCTACAATATTTCAATGATTTTCATCATACGCCCTTCCTTATCTATCTCTTCTCCATGCCCATTGAAGTTCCAGCCTTATACTCCCAAATGGACATCCATCCCTTTAGCTTCATTCTCTCAGTTGGAAGCATTATGTGCCTCCTCCATTCCTCTGCACTCAGTGTCAATTCGCTTCAGTCCTGACACTCGTTGAACTTTGCAAACACAACGTCCAGTCAACCAGAATTTGTTAGGCCATCATTCCTTAATAAATCCCACAAAATTTATAAACCAAATCTATTTTAAGAAACATTCAGATTTCATGAATTTTCTGAGCTCTGCACAGCTCTGTAACAATTTTAGGCCTTAGCCCTTTTCTCTTAGCCCCAACCCCTATGACTATGGGCTATGATCATGCGTTAGATCGATAGGTTCTTAATCAGGCCTTCGGGTTCCAAAGTCTTCATAATACATCACAACACACTCTCAGAGTTTCGAATTAATGAACTCCCGAAGCAGGGTGGATCAGTGGTCCATGCCTACCCAGCATCCAATGGCTGACACTTGTTGTGGAAATTATGTCATTGAATCCTTAGGACTATGGAGCTTTGGAAATTTCGGTTCTAGAATATTTCACGCTTTCTTCCTTCCAGTCTCACGACTTTCAAATTTTTGGCTTCTCTATTGAGCCCACACAGTACAACTGTCACCAACAAAGGTGATGGAATGTGGTATGCCTAGGAAGGTCCATGTCACCCCATATAACATCATTCGACCCCACCACGTCTATCCTTTCACTTTGAAACTTTGGGCTTCAGAAGTTTGTCCGTCAACACATTCCCCTTCTCCTGATTGTCGCAGTTCTGGACTCTCCCTAGATAATCAACGATCCTTATCTCTTCTACAACCAATGGTTGAGATCCACTTCATGATTCCTTACTTCGGAGGTGTTCACCTCTATTCCCTTCCAGCCTTTTGATTTTGTGAATTCTGAATGGTTCTCGCGACTAACCCATACACGAATTCTCCAAGATCTAGTGGTCAAGATCTCCCCTCAGGTCTATGGTGCAGATCTCTTCCGAGACCTCGGAGCTTCAGACTTTGGAAGTTTGTGCCTCAACGTACCTTGCTTCTCTGGATTTCTGAACTCTGAAAGGATTCCAAGATAACCCTCCTGCACCTTCTTCAGATCTGACGGTCGTAAAAGGGTTTCCCTTCCTTCTAAACAGATCCTACGACCCACATTACTATGTAGACCAATACCACTTCTATCATGGTTTTACGATACCGCTACTCCTCCTGTGTAATATACCAGATATAAAAAGTATGTAGAACATAAATAAAATGCTAGAAATGGAAAAATAACAGTAATATAACCAACATAATCTCCACAATAACACATAAATGATATAAGAACAACAACAAAAATAACACTTTGATTCAGAAAGCAATGTTCATGGGCCTCTTCAAGGGGGCAACCTCTAGTCGAGCAACGCTCTGTTACAATAATCTCCAAGCTAGGGTTTTCATACCCTCGACCCTTATTTATACTAAATATGTCTATCAAGAGAAACATCTAGAGGAAGATCCTTCTAGAAGTGAAATCTTCTATTAGGTCTGCTTACATCCACCTTATTCTATTTTATTGAAAGGCCTTATTAATATTGACCTTTATTACATCCGAATATATTGCTCTACCTATGTGCAGTTTAGGACCCTAACATGTTCGCCACCTTAAAAAAAACCTTGTCCTCAAAGCTAGAGATGTGGAAACTGCTGCAGAATGGTAGTTGGTTCCCAAGTGGCATCTGTTGGAGTTGTAACTTTCCACTGGACTAGCACTTCCTTGATGGTTCTTTGACATAGGAAATGCTCACGCTGGTCCAAAACTACTTCTG
>JASDQU010201746.1:19928-31095 GCA_032191745.1 Picea mariana | reverse complement strand
TCTCTTCGTCATCATGGCTAAAGGATTGGGTCATTACATCACTGCCTCCATTGTGGATGGATCTCTCCAAGGTCTCCCTCTGCATGGTCTACAACCAGCTGCATCCCATAGCCAGTTTGTGGACGATACCATCTTGATGGGTGCTCCCACTGTGCAGGAAGCCATAAAACTCAAGTCCATTCTTTCATATTTCATTGAAACATATGACACTACCTTCAACCTTGATAAATCTCATCTCTTAGTCTTTAATACTCCTCCTGATATCCATCAACACATCTCTCGTCTACTGAGAATACCCAGGATCTCCCTTCCATCCAATTATCTTGGAATTCCTCTATCATATTTTGCAGCCCGAAATATCTCTTGGGATACCCTCCTCCAGTCCCTTTCTAATCGATTGAACTCTTGTACCTTCAAAACCCTGAATTTGGCTTCCTGTACTTATTAAATCAGCCCTCCAAGCCATCCCCATATATCTCTTCTTATATTTGGCAGCCCCACAATCATTCATTAATTCCATCCAGAATCTACAACCAAACTTTCTTTGTCGAGGCCACAATCCAAGGAAAAAATGGGCCCTAGTCAACTGGGAGAAATTCTACAAACCAAATCTTAATGGAGGTCTAGGACTTCGGGATCCCAGCATGTTAAATGGTATTATGGGAGAAAAAATATGGTGGTGCTGGTTCAAGTACCCGATAGAATTATGGGTAAGGCTTTGGAAGAAAAAATATGCCCCCCATATCAATGAGGCTCAGCTTATCAGGCTAAATGAACCGATATTAGGTTATAATATATGGAATGCATCATGGTGAAATCGTCCCCTCATGTAGAAACATGTCTTATGGGAAATTAGGAATGGACATGATGCTCTATTTTGGTCAGACTCGTGGAAACAATTGCCTCTTCTAAAATAATTGGATAGTATGCATCATATTCAATATCACATGCAAAATACGGATTCCCTCAAGATCACAGATGTCTGGATAGATGAACCTCGCCATCCTCCTTGGTGGACTTGGAAATTTCTCCCCATCGATCTCAATATTCCATTCAATTGTGATATGAAACCCTAACAAGACATTGCCACGCAGAGAAAGGTCTGCATTAGGGAGGACCTAGAAATTTTACATTGGGTCCACTCTCCTCTGGGTACATTCACAATTAAAGAAGCATACAACCTAAAATCCAATATTCACCTCCAACCAAAAGAAAATATATGGAAGATTATTTGGAAGTCACGCTTTTGGCCAAAATTTTCCACATTTATTTGGCTTTTGGTTTAGAATTACATTCTCATCTGGGACAAACTCAGAAAGAGAGGGTTCATTGGGCTCTTGATCTACCAACTTTGTTAGCAATAGGAGGAGTCAATGGAGCATCTATTGAATCAATGTTCCTTTATTGTTGAAATCTGGGATCAAGTATCACAGATCATGAGGAAAACAAATAGATCTAGGGACATCATAATAAGCACTATAGAGAACTGTGGAACTACAACTTTCAATAATCCAATTCTAAATAGGATATGGAAACTACTCCCAAGATTTGTGGTTTGGTAGATCTGGAAAGAGAGAAACAAGAGATTTTTTCACTCCAAGCCCTCACTACCTCCCCTTATTTGGTCTAAGATCTATGGCAGCATAAAAGAAACAATCCAAGATCAACAATGGACCCAGGAAGATCTCTCATGCAACCCTGAGGAAAGAATGATTCTCTCTAAATGGCAGTTAAACCTCCAATGCAATCTATTCATTTCCAACCATAATCCCAGTTCTTCTCTCACCCATAGTCCTACCTCCTAGCAACGCCCTCCCACGGGCTTTTCCAAGTTTAATTTTGACGGAGCATCTAAGGGAAATCCTGGACCTGTAGGTTATGAGGTGTTCATTTGAGACAGCACTGGCCAGATTAGACACAATATGGTTGGAAACCTAGGGTATGACTGCAACAACTCTGCAGAGTTTTGGGGCCTTATTAGAGGAATCCAGTTAGCTTCTAGTCTCAATTTGAATGAATTGATTATTGTAGCGGATTCTCAAGTAATTATTTCATTTGCAACTAAAATCATAAATGGATTTGATCCTACAAAATTCTCCCCTATTTGGCATCTTCTTGATCTTCTGGAAGTCATTCATGCCCTCCTTCGTCCCCCTCTCACCCTCATTACCTCCCATATCCGAAGATAAGGGAACAAGATTGCTTACAGGCTAGCAAATGAAGGAGTCTCTTTAATGGGAGAGGACATCCATATTGATGCCAACCTCCTCCCCACCCCTCCATTGTTGTTGTAATGTATGGAATTATCCCACAGAGATTGTTCTCCACCGGATGGGGTGACAACTGGAACACATTCATCTAGCAATGTTAATGTAGCTAGTCACCAATTTCCTCCCTCCATTTACTCTAATGTCGAGAATAAACAAAGTGAATGCGTAGGTGTGCTAGGGTCGTGTGGGAAACTTAATGTGTAGAGTTGATTAAACACAAGGATACATCATCACTGGTACGAGGAGGATGAGTGTCATCCATTCAAGATTAATTGAACTTAACATGAATGGAATGGGTAATTTATCGAAGCTAAGGAATGGTTTATGTTCTCCATTGTTTCCTTGGGCACCGTGGGTGGTTTCTTCCTCTCTTATAGGGTTTTTCTTCACTTACAGCTCTTTTATTTACTTGTTCCTTTCATTTTGGCCGTTTGATCATTTCTCTTTCTCAATGTCCCACTATAGGGATAATTCAAAGTGAGGCCTGACCTATTATAGCTACATGCCTCACCATCTTCGCCAGGTTCTACCACCTTCTACAACTCCACCACCTTTCCCTGGTTCAGCCTCCATTGGTTTTCCCTCTATTGATTTCCCCTCCATAGCTCAGAACCGGTATAGGGAAGACTGGCAACAAGTTTTAATTGAAGATTAATTCCCTTCGGTTCATCCCCATTCTACTCAAGAGTCACAATTGATAGCTTCTATAGATTTGCATAATTCTCTCTTCAATTCCTCTCGAGACGCAGGTGTCCCACCTACCATGTTCTTGGAGGAAACTCGCAGTTGTCCAGTTATGGAAGAGGCACCTCCCTCAATGCTTGGAGACGAGGTCCCATAAGTAGCTCGTCCAGATAAAGAGCTCAATCCTAGTGTGTAAATAGTGCCCGAGGCACCCCCCCTTAGTGGCTTCTTTGAGGATCAACTGCAGTTTATTTTCAAACTGAGAAGGGATGTTGTTGACCAGATCTTTCATGAGGACATCCTTTGTCACCTGTTGGATGCTTTCTTTGACTCCCTTTCAAGCGAGCCTATCAAGCGGAGATGCCCAACATGCTGTTAGCCTTTTGTCTTTGCTCTAATCTGGCCTCATGCCCCACACATCGATGGAAATCCAGGTTCTTCTAGTGTATGAATTTTTTTTCATGTCTTGTCTCTTTTTGTTCAAAATAGTCATCGCTTCAGAATTAGGCAGGCCTATATCCAAATCAATAGCTTTCAGAGGTTTTTGTATCTTGTTATATATGTATCTAGATACAGACATGGATGCTTTTTCAGGCTTGAAGTCGGTTATGGTTTCCATCTATTTGGCAGAATTGGCTACATGATTCTATATTTGCACCAGTTTCTTGATTATCTAAGGTAATACAACTTTTACTTACAAAAAAAAAATTTCTCAATTATCCCAAATGCCCAAAATTCCCCAATTGTCCTATTTTTTCTTAAAAACTATTTGCTTTTTCTATTTGAAATCCCATTCTATCAATATCTTAAGTTCTCTATTAGGGTGCATAGATTTGATTTGAATTTTATAACATGAGAAAGAAATGAATTAAAAACAAACAAAAAGTAATAACCCTAACCTCATGAAGATGGGGTCCTCGAGATGTTGAATTGGAATTCTCACTTCCCAATGGCCATAAATTTCATTTATGAACTCCATTTTAGGCACATGATACACCATTAGAAAGATCTCAATGAGATTGTTGCAGTAAACTAATTTATACTTTAAAATTTCACAAAGAAAAAGTTCAAATTTGGGCATTAAAACAATGAATTCTATGTATAAATTGTCAATATTTAATTGCATTCAACGAAAAAATATCAAAATATCGATGTTTTTGTAGAAAATGACTAATAAAATGCATACTGTTTCTCTAGCACCATAATAAAAGATTTATATAATTTCACTATTCCAAAAAAATATTGAAAAGATAGAAATAAGGTGAATTTCGACACTGAAAATAACAAAAAAAATTAGTATTGAAACTAATTTGTAATTAACACCATCTTTCTCCCAAAATTTAGTAGTGATAACATCTTGATAAAATTTGAAAAGACTTGCACAAATGATATTCCAATATTCACTAAAAATAGAGTCCTTCATGGTGTTTAATAAGTATCAACCTAGATTCATCTTAACCTTGAATTTATCAAGCAAATCAAATCTTTAGAGGTGCAAACCTTACTTTTAAGTCTTCACACCCTCAAAAAAGTTTGCACCTTTATGGATTTGATCCATTTAAACACTTGATATATCTAGAGTTAACATAGATCTAGATTTAATTTATAATTTGTATTACATTAATATAAATAATAATAATAATAATAATTATTATTATTATTATTTTAAAATTTCTTGGTAAATGTCAACATTATGGATTAGTGGACATCACACCTCTCCTCTAGATTGGATTGGGTTGTATAATGTGTGAAATTTTGAATTAATGAGAGACTAAATGGATAAAGTAATGCAATGTCATAGATTTTTGTGTTTATACTATACCTTATGAAGGAAGTTGGATAAACAATTATTTTGTATTGAACTTGAAGATTCCTAGTGGGGCTATATTCCAAAGTGATAAAAATAATAAATATTTTTTTATGTTTCAGGATGAGCATAATAGTGTTGTATTAAATAATTTTTAGTAATTTAATATAAACAAAATCTAACAAAAACATTATGTGGTAATTTTTTATTTTTTGAAATATTTAACGCATTTATTATATTATGGGTTTAGAGAATGTTAACTGTTATTAAAATAGAAAGTAATATTTTTATATAATTTTTCAAAATGATTTTTTTTTATCAATAATGGGTTGACATAATCATCTTAAATTTTGTTTATTAGTTGAAATAAATAAACTTTGTTTTATTAAAAAATGAAATATAATTATTGATGCACATTTTAAACCTCAAACTGCTTTGATGTAACTTGACTTCAATTATAAACAAAGGATGAAGAAATTAATATGTTGTTCTAACATCTAAATTGTTATATGTTGTTCTATCATCTAAATAAAACAATTGTAAGCATGATTAAAATATTACCTCATTTTTGTGTATATTATCTAGTAAAGTAACCAATGAATTCATTAATTCACAAGCAATTGTGTTGCTTTTAACTTTAATTACTAAATTTTATCATATTATGTTCATTTTTCTTCTCTTAATCTTAGATATCTTAAGCTCCATAGCTATTGAGTTAGAGATTGTGTCCACAAACAATTGTGTTGTTTTTAACGTTCATTACTAAATGTTATTATGTATGTTTATTTGTCTTCTCTCCAACTTACTCCAACTTAGATATCTTGATGTCCATAACTATTAAATTAGAGATTATGTCTACAACCAATTGTGTTGCTTTTAATTTTAATTACTAAATTTTATTGCTTTGCTTTTAACCTTAATTATTAAATTTTATTATAGTATATTCATTTTTCTTCTCTCCATATTAAATATCTTGAGGTCCATAGCTATTGAGTTAGAGATTTTATCCTCTTAACAATTTCATTGCAATCAATGGTATGAAGATGTAGAGTTCAATGGTAGTCAAAGTTAACAATTTTAAATTTATTATCTACTTAGTTTATATAGATAAAATAAGTGTAGGATTTCAATTGTAAAACTTTTTTCATTAAAATATTTTAAAACAAATTTTATTTTATTTTAAATTAAATTTAATAAAACAAATTGAAATTTTAATATAATATTAGTCTATTAAAAATGTACCTTAATATTAATGCACTCTCTTAATTTAATTTAAATGACAAATAAAATTTAAATGATTAATAAAAAATTTAAGAAAGGAAAAATACCATATAGATAGAATTTATTTAAATGAAATTTATATAAAAGAGTATATGTAAAGTGATATACTTGGAATTACATAGATAATTACAAAACATGAAAATAAGTGTGTTATGGATTTTGAGCTGTCGAGACCAAATGCCATGGAATTGTTGCACGAAATTGCAAGTAGTTAACGCTCCCCGGTGCATTGTGAAAAGGGACTAATTGCCTCTCGTGGATCCTTGAAATCTGGCGGTGGTGAGTTTACCAATCACCTGGAGGTTTTGGTCTAACGGCAGTCATACTACCAACAAATGGTATCAGAGCTAGAGGTCACGAGTTCGATACACACTCGGCTCGCACTGAGGGGGATATTGTTGCACGAAATTGCAAGTAGTCAACGCTCCCCAGTGTATCATGAAAAGGGACTAATCGCCTCTCGTGGATCCTTGAAATCTGGCGGTGGTGAGTTTACCAATCACCTGCGGGTTTTGGTCTAACGACAGCTATACTACCAACAGGAACGCAATGAAAGGGCCTTCGAAGTTGGTTTTTTATATAGGGTGAGACCAAACCCATTTCAACGATTTCTAATGAATGTAAAGACCCTTCGATTACAAGATTGGGTTTTTATTTGGTGAGGATTCCAATAACGAGGTCAATTACGTCGAGGGAAGAAAATAGGTTGTTATATGCTATACTTAAAGTTAAATAATAAAGTGAAGTGATGAGTGTAATATAATTCAAAGTGAATACAAAATAAATTATTTAAATAATAAATTTAATGGAGAAATTAGAAGTGAGTTAACCCTAAAATAAGGAAAGTGGGCAAAGTGACCTAGAAGATGTTTTTAAGGAAGCTACTTGGAGAGTATAAATAAGAGGCCAAGATCTCTCATTTAATACACACTTGAGAATATTGAATATCTATAGTTTTCTGACGTAACCAAAGGATATCTAAGCCAAATTTCTGAGGGAAGGTGAAGAAAAGAAGACCGGAATTCAAGGAAGGATAAATTCTTTTGATGGTGCTTTCTAAGGTATGTTATTTACTCACCATTTTTGCTATAACTTTTTTTCTATAATGATTCAGACCGTGAAATTTATATGCCATTGAGAAAACATATCCAAGTATCTGTGGTAAAAAATCCAACTTGTGCGTTGTTGTATGTTTTGAGTTACACTCCATGGAAAATAGGGTTTGTGGCTAGTCCTGAAACTAGTCTAAAACAGGTGTTTCAGGTAAAAACGTCATAACTTCTTCATAACAGATCCAAATTCAATAAGACCAAATGTGTTGGTTAGAGTACAGTATTTAGTATGTTGTGTAATATTTTTTGATCAATTCAATAAATATTTTGTATGGGGCATGCTCTACAAGGTCGCTCTCTAGAATAAACCGGAATTCAGCAAGGTATGCCATTTTTGCTATAACTTCTTTTCTGAGAGGTTCCAAGTAGTGACACCAGGAGGAATTGCATAAAACACATTGAAGAACATTGTGTATCAGTTTCATATCTTTATTCATTACAGGTACAAAGTTATGATTATTTCAAGTTAGGGTTGTTTAATCCAAAACTAGTCATGTGAGACTAAAGAAACGTTTGATGAAAATGATAGTCTCTTGTTGTTAAAGTTAAGAAAGGTTTGCAGGTATGTGATAATATACACCAGGTCTATTATAGAGTTACAAATCATATTTGGATGATGAAATTGATGAGGGCTTTTGGTTAAGGTACATGTTGGGTACATGGTTGAGATAAGTAGTTGATGAGTTGGCACATACATGAGGTGTATAGTTGATGATGTTGGTACATATTGATGAGTCATAGTTGATGAGTAGTTGACACATGATTAGTACATACTTGGTACATGGTTTGATGCACTTGTTTATGGTACAGGTTGATTACAGGTTGTTTGGTACAAGTTGGTGCATGGTTGATGCACTTGTTCATGGTACAGGTTGATTACAGGTTGAGGTACAGGTTGATAAATGGTTGATGCATGGTTCAGGTTTATTGGTATAGGTTTACAGTGGTATATCTCACAGTGATAGTGTGATAGTGGTTCCATCATTATACTTCTACTTCAAGGCAGTTGGACGGGGCAAGGATAGGTGGTTGTAGCCACCTTCCAATTGTATTCAGAGAACACAGGGGGTTGTAGCCTCCTTTTGGTTGTAGCCAAATAATTGGGGAATTGGAGCTTCCCTCAGGTTGTAGCCTGAGAAACTAGGGGGTTGGAGTCTCCTTCCAATTGCAGCTGGAAAACAAAGGAAGTCGGTGCTTCCAATGAATGTAATTCTTCAAGACATATAAGAAAAAGCATTCTGTGGTTTTCTCTCGATTTGGGTTTCCACGTAAAACACTAGTGTACTGTGTATCTGTGTGATTGTTCATTTCTTATTGCTCATTATTGGATAATAATTCTACATTGATGTAACACTTGGATTATTTGAAGAAAAAAGATTATAATTATGCTATTATAGATTCACCCCTCCCCCCTCTCAGTAATCCAACAATTGGCAAATCAGGTTCCTTGAGAAATCAATTTAACCACTGAAAGGTAGATCATAGAGAATATCAACTTGTATAAAAATGGAATACCATAGTTTGATGGACAGAAGTATTCTTTTTGGAGCATTAGGATGAAGACATATATACAGGCACAGGGATCTCAAGTTTGGAAATCAATTGTAGATGGATACATAGCACCAACAGTTCCACCAACAAATGAAAAAACACTAAAACTCGGTGAGAATAATTCCAAAGCCACAAATGCACTTTTGAATGGTCTCAGTAATACAGTATTCACCAAAGTTGCACATTGTAAATCCGCTAAAGAGATTTGGGACAAGCTTTGAAATATTTATGAAGGAGATACAAAATTCAAAGAAGCAAAGCTTCAAACTTACAGAGGTCAGTTCGAACAACTAAAAATGAAGGAAGATGAAGATATTGCAACCTACTTCTTACGAGTCAATGAAACAGTGAATGCAATCATAGGATTTGGAGAAGAAATCGAAGAATCTGTAATTGTTCAAAAGGTAATAAGATCTCTTCCTATGAGATTCAACCCTAAGATATCAGCACTAGAAGAAAGATTGGATCTAGACTCAATAAGCATGGATGAACTGCATGGAATCTTCACAGCATATGAAATGAGAACTGAACAAGAAAATCCAGATGTAAAAGAAGCAGCCTTCAAAGCATCCAAAAGATCAAAGAAAAAGAAAAAGGAACAAGAAGAATATAGCAGCAATAGGGATATCTTGGAAGATGATGAAGAAGTGGCCAACTTTGTCAAAAGACTGAAAAAGGGAACCAACAGTAGGTATAGAGGTAAGCTTCCTTTAATTTGTTTTAATTGTGATGGTATTGGTCATTTTGCTAACAAATTTCCTCATAACAAAAAGAGAAATGATGAAGGTTACTCAAAAGGAAAACAAACATATAAAGGCAAAAGAAATACAAAGAAAGTTTTCAAGAAAATATTATGCACCAAAGAATACATCTCATCATCAGATGAAGATGAAGTCAGTGGCAGTGAGATAGGAAGAGTTCTATTCATGGCAGTAGAAGACTCTGATGAAGAAGACTTCAAAGAAGAATATGAAGAAGTCGAAGAAGAAATTGAAGAGCCAGAAGTTGACTTTTGAGAAGAATTAATGTGTGCCATAGAAGTTATCAGAAGAGAAGACAAGAAAAACAAGAAACTACAAGCAAAACTAGAAAAGAAAGAAGACACTCAAGAACTAGAACAAATGATCACAAAATTGAAGGTTCAAATAGAAGAAAATAAAAGAATTAAAGAAGCACTCAAAGAATAGCTAGAAAAAAAGGACAGGATCATTGGAAACTTGGAAGTAGAGACTGTCACACTAAGAAAGGATATTCAAAAAAAAAATATGTAGAATAGCTCAAAAGTTTTGGATGACATTATCAGCAGTCAAAAATCTCATTTTGACAAGACCGGACTTGGATAAAATCAAATAGAAAAGGGATCAATCTCCTAAACAACAGAGCAAGAAACATATCCAAAAATCTATGCAGAAATAATCAAAGGGGATAAGAAGATATACAAGGAAGATTACAGGGACACTCCTCCATCGAGAAGATTGATATTTCATAATCAACAATAGATAGATAGGCCTCAAGAAGAAGAAGAATTCATAAGAGCACCTCATTTCAAAAGATCTTCAACTCCCAGGAATCAAACTATATTTTTTGGTTTATGTTATGCATGTAATAACTTTGGACATAAAGTTGTGAATTGCAGAGTTAACAATAGGAACAACAAAAACTTTGAGAGTTATACACAAAGGGGTTATTCAAGAAGGCATAGTGAAACATGGAGAAGAAGTTACAACACATTTGAATCTTTGAGCAATGAAGTGGAATGTTACAAATGTAACAATTTTGGACATGTGGCCAAAGAGTGCAGAATGGCAATCCCTCCTAAAGAACCTCAACAGAATAACAATGGCCACAAACAGGAACCACAGAAAAGGACATAGATAAGAAAGCAAGATCAATATAGCAATGAAGAATGCACACTCGTTCTACAAGCTAAGCAGAAGAAACGTGGTTGGTATGTTGACAGTGGGTGTTCAAAACAAATGACAAGTGATAGAGACAACTTTCTTACATTACGAAAGAAAAGATATGGATCAGTCTCCTTCGGAAATGATGATTCAGCCAAAATCATTGGAAAAGGCACAGTCCAAATTGGGAACAAGAATGAAAAGGAAGAAAATGTTCTACAGAGAAATTCCCCAGATCACAAAACCAACCAACACTTTATGCAAGCATTTTCAACAAGGAAAGCAAACAAAGACCGAGTTCAAATCAAAGGAATATTCAACGACAAGACCACTAGAAATGTAAAATTTTTCAGACCCCAATCCAGTTTCAGTCTCGCTGATTTTTTAGCCAAAGTTAAATGACAAACCCAGTTTTAGCACTATTTCAACATATGTTCCAGCATTGTTTCAGCATATGTTCCAGCACTGTTTCAGCATATGTTCTAGCACTGTTTCAGCATTGTTTCAGCATATGTTTCAGCACTATTTTAGCATATGTTCCAGCACTGTTTCAGCATATGT
>JASDQU010201746.1:5900-19088 GCA_032191745.1 Picea mariana | reverse complement strand
AGCACCAAAATTTGCTACTCCATCAAGTCTATCTTCAACCCTCAAACCAGTAGCCATGACCCTCTTTCTGCTGAAAATCACAAATTCAAAAATCTGCCCTGTGAAGTGACTATTGTCCCAACTTTCTGTCTGCTGAAATTTATGCCTCTCTTCAACTCGGCTTTGATACCATGTAAAAATTTTCAGACGCCAACCTAGTTTCAGTCTCGCTGATTTTTCAGCCAAAGTTAAATGCCAAACCCAATTTCAGCATTGTTTCAGCATATGCTCCAACTATGTTTCAGCATATGTTCCAGCATTGTTTCAACATATGTTTCAGCATTGTTTCAACATATGTTTCAACACTGTTTTAGCATATGTTTCAGCACTATTTTAGCATATGTTCCAGCACTGTTTTAGCATATGTTCCAGCACTGTTTCAGCATATGAAAACTTAACAGAAAATAAACTTCAGAACTGAAACATGAGGATTATGAACATTGTTTTCAATGCAGAAATAAAATATCAGCAGTATGCAAAACTCAGAAAATATAGACACAAAGATTTTCAGTCTAACTTTGACCCTGGAAAATCCCACAAGGGGAAAACCAGTGAGAGAGGGCCTTTTATTATTTATGATCTTCTGAGAAATTTCTTTTACAGCATATTCATCTTCAAAAATTTACACAAACTTATCTAGACTTGCTCATTTAGGTTTCTGTGGTGAGAGATTTGTTCAGAATTTGTCGGAAGAACCACAGTGCTATTGATAACTTGTTGTCGACGTTTCGGATCCACAACAGGATCCATCTTCAGGACAAGCTTGACCAACACAATTTCAAAGGAGTTTACATAATAGATTGCTCCTGTGGAAAATGCTACATTGGAGAAACATGCCGCTCTTTCAACACCAAGATTAAAGAGCATAGTGCTAACATCAAGAATGAACGAACCCACACCTCAGCACTAGCTGAACACTCTCTCACAACTAAGCATCACATACGCCTAGAGGACACCAAAATCTTAGCTAAAGAAGACCGTCTCCTTAAAAGACGAATTAGAGAGGCAATCAAAATCATCAAAAATCCCGATAGCCTAAATAGAGACAATGGCCTAGAGATTAGTGAAAGCTGGATCCCGCTCATTCGGGAAAGAAAAAATTATTAACCTTACCCTTAGAACTCTAGTACTTACACCCTCACTTTTTTCGAACCTTAACTTAACCTAATACCTTATGAAAATCCCCCTTTGACATACATGAATAATAATATTATTATTACCTTTTTACATTTTAAACCTAACTTAACCAACATAATACTAATTAAAATTAAACCTTTTGTTTCCAACTTAAATTAACCCTAAATTAACATCCTCAAACCTAGGGTTTCACTTAGCCAACTACTAATAAAACAGTATTAATATTAATTCTACCTCATTAAATCAACCTTAATCTAACCTATAATTAACATAAAAATTAATATTAATAATACCATGTGGCTAACCCTAAATGTAGCCTATATTTAATATTAATAACATTAACCTAAATTTAGCCTATATTTAACCCTCGATGGCTATTGTGCTACCTCATTAAATTAACCTTAATTTAACCTATAATTAACATAAAATTAATATTAATAATATTAACACCATGTGACTAACCCTAAATTTAGCCTATATTTAACATAAAATTTAATACTAATAACATTAACCTAAATTTAGCCTATGTTTAACCCTAGATTGCTAGTGATGCTTAGTTAAATTAATATTAACAATATTAACATCCTCAAACCTAGGGTTTCACTTAGTCGACCACTAATATAACAATAATAACATTAATGCCACCTCACTAAATTAACCTTAATTTAACCTTTAATTAACATAAAATTAATATTAATAATATGGTTAACCCTAAATTTAACCTACATTTAACATAAATTTAATTAACACTGTCGGGTTATCAATTTAAACCACTTAATTCATTAATTAAATCACTACTAAATACCTATTTTGAAAAAACCACCTCAAACCTAGGGTTTCACTTAGCCGACCTTTGTTTTCCACCCTCCTCGTCACTATTTATTAAGGGCTCCTCTCTTATTTTTCCTCAAGCTTTTTTGTCCTAAAGATGGATCCTGTTGTGGATCCGAAACATCGACGACAAGCTATCAATAGCACTGTGGTTCTTCCGACAAATTCTGAACTTATCTAGACTTTCTTTCGCTAAATTCCTTTTGAACAGTCCTGGAAATGCTCCTTGATTTCTATCCCAGAAATCCGTGAAACTGTACGGCTATCCCAACAATTAATGTTGTACAAACTGTCTCAAACTTTGTGCCAAAACTCTGCTAAGAATGTATGGAAAACCCAGCATGAACAGCTCCTTGTAAATCGTGCTATATGGCCCTCAAAATTTGTTCCAGGCTATACGGACTGTACGAAAATACACTCAAAAATTTATTACAGCAGTTACCTCGATTTTTGTGCCAATAATTTCAGTTGATGTCCTCCTCAATTTTTGTGCACATTAAATGGTGTATGGCCTCCACAAATCTGTATGGTATGGCCTGTTCTTCCTGGTTGTCTGCTACCTTGAAATCCGTACTACTCTTTGCCTTGGGATGTGTGCTCTCCTTCAACAAATGTTGTCTCTTTTCTTCAGCTCGACCTCTCTCTTGATCTCTCTTGTTCTCTCAACAAGAATGCTTGAACTACCCAAGAATGGGTACGCCCTCTTTCCCTAGTCGACCTCATGAGGGAAGATGAGGGGTTTTCTAATCTTACGGTTGACATTAGATTAGATGGGTGGCTGAGATTTGGTGTCTCTTCACTCACCCTCACTTTAGTCATAAAGTTATCTTTTAATTTTCATCTCACAAATTAATTTGACTAGAACCCACATTAGGCACTTTCTCCCCCTTAGGCGCCTAGGGAAGAGAAACACTTGCCTTGGTACTTTATTTTAATTAAAAATTTAACAGGAAATTGTACATACTGATCTAGTTAGACCAACTACAACAAAGGGATTTAAAGTTTAGAGATACTTTATGTTATTAGTTGATGATTATACAAGAATGACTGTAGTTTGCTTTCTCAAGAATAAGTCAGAAGATTTTGAAAACTTCAAGATCTACAAGGAAATGGTTGAAAATGAAATGAACTCAAGAATCAAATGTTTGAGATCTGATAATGGAGGAGAGTTTACCTCAAAAGAATTTATGGACTACTGTAGAAATCATGGAATAAAAATGCAATTCTTCGTTGCTAGGACACTTCAACAGAATGGAGTTGTTGAAAGAAAAAATAGGACAATATAGGAAATGGCTCAAACAGTGCTAATGGATTCAAAATTGAAAAATATTTTTTGGACACAGGCAGTGCATATAACAGTTCACATTTAAAACAGAGTAATGCTCAGAAACAACACTGACAAAACTCCTTATGAACTATGGAAAGGAAGACCAACAAATATAAAGCACTTCAGAGTTTTTGGAAGCAAATGCTATATCAAAAGAGATTATGGAGGAATAGGAAAGTTTGATTCTTTTGTGGAAAAAGGAGTACTTGTTAGTTACTCAAGTACAAGGAAAGAATACAAGTGTTACAATCTAAGATTGAACAAAGTTGTGGAAAGCATCAACGTAACAATTGATGAAACATTCAAACCAAAATCAAAGGAAGAAAATGAATCAATGAAACAACCCTTAGAAGAAGAAGCAGAAGATGAAAAGGAAGTAGAAGAGGAAGTTGAAGAGAATCCGACAAAAGCAGAAGAGCAAATTCAACAAGTGTCTCCAAAGACACCCAGTAAACAAGTACTGAAGAATCATCCTTCAGATCGTATTATCGGAAACAAAGATGCATGAGTTGAGACTAGAAGAAGAATCCATTCACCAGAACAAACACACCTAGAACTCTTATCTACAATTGAACCAAACTATTTTGAAGAAGCCAGCAAGGATGAATTTTGGAATAAGGCCATGGATGAAGAATTGGATCAAATAGAGAAAAATGACACTTGGGAATTGGTTCCAAGACCAAAAAATAAGAATGTGATCGGCACAAAATGGGTTTTCACAAATAAATTGAATGAAAATGGACAGTTTACAAGGAACAAAGCTAGATTGTTATGTAAAGGATATGCTCAGATTGAAGGAATCGACTTTGAAGAGACATTTGCACCAATTGCCAGAATGGAAGTAATCTATTTGCTTTTAGCTTATGCATGCTCCAAAAATGTTAGAGCATATCAAATGGATGTAAAATCAGTTTTTCTGAATGGGGAACTTGAAGAAGAAGTATACATTGAACAACCAAAAGGATTTCAGTTGTCAGAGAACACAGATTATGTGTGTAAATTAAAGAAGGCCTTGTATGGTCTAAAACAGGCTCCTAGAGCATGGTACTCCAAACTGGATAAGTATCTGCAACAGGCAGGGTTCATAAAAGAAAGTGAAGACAACAACCTCTACATCAAGGTAAGTCAAGGTAATATTTTATTAATTGAAGTTAATGTTGATGATATTATTTTTGGTAGTGATGATGACAGGTTAAGCCAGAAATTTGCAAAATATATGCAGAAAGAATTTGAAATTTCACTACTTGGAGAACTATCCTTCTTTATGGGACTTCATATATGTCAAAGAAACCAAGGAATTTTTATTTCTTGAGCCAAGTATATCAGAGAAATGCTAAAGAGGTTTGGAATGGAAGATTGCAAACCAGTTATCACTCCCATGCAAACTAGTTGCAAGTTGAGCAAAGATGATGATTCGAAGTCTACAGATCAAAGGCAATACAGGTCAATGATTGGGAGCCTATTGTATGTGAAAGTTGTTGTACACACCTACCACACTTAGAGGGGGGGTGAATGAGTGTGGGGATATTTTTCCCAAAACTTCCATCTTACACAAAACTCATTAGTTAGCATTCAACATTTTACTCATTATTCATCGTTGTCATTTATAACCATTTAGATGTGAGCACATATCAGCAATATATCATCAACAAGTCATCACCACAAGGAACACAAAGAACACAAGATGTATGCACAATTTTCTTTTTATTACGAACTACAATCCTTGGGGTTTATCAGTAACAACTAAATAGAGTACAATTCTACAAGAGCACCATCTCTATAATGAAAGACTCATCTTACACCCTCAGCATCAACTGAGATGAGGCAACAATCCTCAACATATGTCAATCTGCAACAGGTGCATGACATGTCAGTAGTGCAGCATGCATGTGTATGCGCCCTACCAGTAGTATAGCCTGTGTGTATACGTACCCAAGAAATACTACAGTCTACATATACGCTCCCAAACAATACTACAGCCTACGTATACCTTCTGATCTATTAGGGTTTGTTCTTCAAAGTCAACTCAGATCCTCTGTAACCAATTTATCATTCTCTTATGTTTGTCACTGTCCAAACTGACCATCAACCAGTCATAATGCATCTAAGCTCTCCAATATCTTACTCATGCTCCACAACCAATCAATATGAATACTACTCAATCATGCATAAGTAATCAACATACTATAGCCATCATATCAGTACTAAATCATAGGAGTGATGCTCACTCCATCAACCAACATAATCCACATCATAGAAACCATACCAAGAATGCCCTAGGAATTCACAACACAATAAGAAATTCTATCCATCAAGACAATAATGTAAACATACCAGTGTCTCAGTGATAGATCTGAGCCCATAGAGTGCAGATCTGGAACCTACTTCATTCTTCAATAGCTTGTCATCAGCTCAACCAAAAATATCCATGATTTTATCCACTGTACGCTCCCTATACACAGACAACCTGTGTATACGCACCTTGTACACAGACAGCCCACGTATTACACCAACCTTGTACACAAACATCTTGCGTATACGCACCCTATACACAGACAGCTTGCGTACGTACCAGAAAATAGGGTTTCTTAAGCTCCGAGACTTTTGTCGTCAAGATCTTCGATATTGCCGAAACTTTGATGCATCCATGAGATCCTCCTCACACTCTCTTTCTCATAATAGATCTTCAATCATGCTAAAGATATCCACACCAAAATTCTCTCACAAGAATCTCTCCATAAATACTCCAAAATATATTCTCACAAGAAGCTCTCCATTGATCCACAAAAAGGATGATCTACAAGAGACCATTTCTATCTTATTTATACTTTCATCCTCTAGGTCACTTTACCCATTTTTAGGTTACTTAACCCATTTCTAGGTCACTCAACCTATTTTTCTTATTTTAGGGTTAACCACTTTCTATAAATAGAAATTTCTCCAATTCTTTATCATTTAAATATTCCTTCTTGATTTTGTCACCTTACGTTATCATTTAAATAATCTTTCTTGATTTTGTCACTTCTCTTTATTATTTAAATAATCCACCTTGACTTTGTCACTTTACTTTATCATTTAAATAATGATTTCTTATTTTAGGTCACTTTGACTTCTTTGACCTTGGGGGCTTCAAGCCTTAATATGGGGGTCCTCCAACTTCATAAGGTCATAAATCTCAAACCGTGAGGAGTTATGTGACATTCCACATACCACAGGAAATGGCATGAAAAGAATTATCCATCTATGATAGTTTCACCAACAAATTCATTGATCGTCATCTCATTATTCCACATACAAGCATGGGTCCTCCAACCATTCTTCTAGGATAACTCAATCTGCAAAGAGTCTTCCCGTGAGGGATTTCACCATAAGGGGACCACTTTGGATTTCATCCATTTGTGAACCTTATCAATCATGATAATACAATAATGAGTCATCTATACATCTTTCCAACAATGCATCATATACATCGACTAAGCATCATGTACCAATGAAACATCGATCCATCTTCATCATGTATCAATGACAACTCATTGATCCATCTTCATCATATCAATGACAACTCATTGACCCATCTATGTATTTTCATCAAGGGTGATCCATCTTCATCATATCAATGACAACTCATTAATCCATCTATGCATTCTCATCAAGGGTGATCAATCTTCATCATATCAATGACAACTCATTGATCCATCTATGCATACTCATCAAGGACAATACATATTACATTACATCAATCATAAATTAATCAATCACTTGACATCAATCAATGACTCGACATCAAATAATGACATCAATCAATCAAACCATAAAGTTTTTTAGAAGGTAAATAATAAAATGAAGTGATGAGTGTAATATAATTCAAAGTGAATACAAAATAAATTATTTAAATAATAAATTTAATGGAGAAATTAGAAGTGGGTTAACCTAAAATAAGGAAAGTGGGCAAAGTGACCTAGAAGATGTTTTTAAGGAAGCTACTTAGAGAGTATAAATAAGAGGCAAGGCTCTCTCATTTAATACACCCTTGAGCATGGAAATCAGACCAAAAAAAATGGCGCCTCGCCTCGCCAAGAAACCTGTCGCAGCAAACCCTACTCCCAAGAAGGAGAAAGTAGGAGGGGCTAAGGCCAAGCAAACAACACCCGCCATTGTTGTCGAAGCTGAAGTGTTGAAGCAATCGTCGGCTCAACCCAATGGAACAGAGGCGATGCCTGACGCTGACATAGGCACCGAGATGGACCAGCAACAACACATGGAGAAGGATCATGGCATCCGACGCACCGAGATGGACCAGCAATAGCACATCGAGATTGCCCTTGTTACATCTATTCTTTCACCCCAGCCAGATGAAGTGGAACCTCGATGGATGGTCGCAACCGAGGAGGGAGGCTCCAACTCATTCTATGGCAAGAGAGAACTAGTGATTTGGGCCCTGATCAATGCCGAGAAGAGACTGCGGGTGCAGCAAGTGCTAAACCCTAACTGTCGCTGCCACCTTGATCTAAAGTTCAAAATCCATTCAACTATCAGAGACCTCAGGCATCTGCGGCTCTTGGGGGATTCTCAGCCTTTGCTCTGGTATAGGAATCGATTTAAGAGTGAAACAAGAGTGAAGTTTCACTCTGAATATGGTAGTGAGACTAGCTCCAAGATTGCAGTAGGCTTTCCCCCTTTTGTAAAGACCATTGCCAGAACTTCTCTCTTCTTGCATGCTCAAGATTCAAAGTTCGTCTTTGAGCTCAAAACCCAAATCCACCAGGATACAGGTATTCCACCTGGATTTCAACGACTAATCTTTGAAGGACGACAACTTGTGGATGGCTCTCTGCTGCAAGACTATGGGAATCTAAAAAACACAACCATTTCTCTCACTTCTTGTTTGCATGGAGGAGCACCCTCTTTCACTCATCCTATCTCTTACAATCATGCTATGAAAATAGGGATTTCTGCTCCTTCGGGGTCCAAGGCTAAAAATTTAGGAGTAAAGGAGCTCTTTGGCTCTACCTTCATTATGGAGTAGTGCACAGAACCCCCAATAGCAGAAGTCAAAGATCCCCAAGTCTATGGCTTTTCCTTTTTCTACCAGGAAAAATCCCTCATATGTCGCTTCAATGGACTTTGGCCCTCAGCCTCTGCGCTAAGAGAATGGGTTAACAAGACCTGGTCATCAAGTCATGAGCTATTCCTCTTCTCCAAAGGGTTCTTCATCATCAACTTTTCCATAGAAGTCGAATGCCAATGCGTGCTAGACAAAGGTCCTTGGTTTTGGGGTAGATATGGTCTTTCCATGCAGAGATGGTTCCCCAACTTCAATCCACTGACCATGACATCCATGACTACACCGGTCTGGGTAAGACTACCCAATATACCCCAACATTTTTATACTCCAAATTTTTTACCTACCCAGAGCAATGCGTTGGGTAGATTTATCAAGACAGACACATACAGGATATTGAAAGGCTTCATCACTTTCGCCTGCATATGCATTGAAATTGACCTCAGTCAAGGACTTCCAGATAGGATTCTTATAGATTGGGATGAGGGAGATCCTTACACGCAGATGGTCGATTATGAGAACACTGCCTTCAGATGTCACTCCTGTCAGCAAATAGGACACCTCCAGGATACTTTTCCTCTATCCCCAACCCCTTCCTCAACCTCTGGAGCACGAAAAAGAGCTAATGGTTGGCAAGGACTAAAATCTTACAAAAGCCGCCCGAACCCTTCTTCCGACAACAAGCAGCATCACAAAGATGCTCCAACTCCCCCACCTTCTGCAATGCCTTCGTAGCCCCCAAAATTCACCTAGAAGCCAACTGCAAACAAAAATCACCAGCCTTCAGCCTCGACACAAAATATCAAAGATTTAGAAGTCATGATTCCAACTCCCGCAGTTAATCCTTTGCACCCACCTCTCGAAAAGGGGGAAACAAATGACATAATCATGACCACAGCCCCACTCCCAGGGGCTCAGAAGTGTCCTCATGAATCAGACAATTTAGATAGCAACCAAGAACTAGCCTTGGCTTCACCCGCTCAAGATTATGGAACTTCCTCAGACCATCTGGCTTTGGTGGCCAAAGTTGTTGAGCATATCATCTCCTCTGGTTGGATTGATGTTCGTAAGAAAAAAGGCAGAAAGGATCCTCATTGGCCAACACAATGATCAATCCCTTTCTCATTCTCTTGTAATGTTTCATATCACTTTTCCCAAGCAGTCCCTATGGATATTTTTTTAGCATAGGCTAGTTTCAAGTGATCCCTTGTTCTCTTTTAGGGGGGTCTTCTCCCTTCAGCAAATCGATGTATCACTTTATACTTTTTTCATGGATTGAATAGAAGGATTCTCAACTCTTTTTTTACTTAAAAAAAAAAAATACACACTTGATCATATTGAATATCTATAGTTTTCTTAGGTAACCAAAGAATATCTAATCTGAATTTCTGAGGGAAGGTGAAGAAAAGAAGGTCAGAATTCAAGGAACGATAAATTCTTTTGATCGTGTTTTCTAAGGTATGTTATTTACAGGTCATTTCACAATTTTTGCTATAACTTTTTTTATATAATGATTCATACTGTGAAATTGATATTCCATTGACAAAACATATCCAAGTATCTTTGGTAAAAAATCCAGCTTGTGGGTCGTTGTATTTTTGTAGTTACACTCCGTGGAAAATAGGGTTTGTGGCTAGTCCTGAAACTAGTCTAAAACAGGTGTTTCCGGTAAAAAAATCATAACTTCTTCATTATAGATCCAAATTTAGTAAGACCAAATTTTTTGGCTATAGTACAATATGTAGTATCTTTTGTAATATTTTTAGATCAATTCAATAAATATTATGTGTGGGGCATGCTCTACAAGGTCACTCTCTAGAATAATCCAGAATTCAGCAAGGTATGCCATTTTTGCTATAACTTCTTTTCTGAGAGGTTCCAAGTAGTGACACATGGAGGAATTGAAAAAAAAACACTGAATAAAATTGTGTATCAGTTTCAGATATTTATTCATTACAAGTACAAAGTTATGATTATTTCAAGTTAGGGTTGTTGACTAATCCAAAACTAGTCATGTGAGACTAAAGAAAAGTTTGATGAAAATGCTAGTCTCTTGTTGTTAAAGTTAAGGAAGGTTTGCAGGTATGTGACCATATACACTAGGTCTATTACAGAGTTACAAATCATATTTGGATGATGAAATTGATGAGGTATTTTGGTTAAGGTACATGTTGGGTACATGGTTGAGACAAGTAGTTGATGAGTTGGCACATACGTGAGGTGTATAGTTGATGATGTTGGTACATATTGATGAGTCATAGTTGATGAGTAGTTGAAACATGATTGGTACATACTTGGTACATGGTTGGATTCACTTGCTTATGGTACAGGTTGATTACAAGTTGTTTGGTACAGGTTGGTACATGGTTGATGCACTTGTGTAAGGTATAGGTTGATGCATGGTTGATGCACTTGTTCATGCTACAGGTTGATTACAGGTTGAGGTGAAATTTGATGAATGGTTGATGCATGGTTCAGGTTTATTGGTACAGTTTTACAGTGGCATATCTCACAATGATAGTGTGACAGTGGTTCCATCATTATATTTCTACTTCAGGGCGGTTGGACGAGGCAAGGACGGGTGGTTGTAGCCACCTTCCAGTTGTAGCCGAAGAACACAGGGGGTTGTAGCCTCCTTCTGGTTGTAGCCAGAGAATTGGGGAGTTGGAGCTTCCCTCGGGTTGTAGCCTAAGAAAATAGGGGGTTGGAGCCTCCTTTCAGTTGTAGCTGGAAAACAAAGGAAGTTGGTGCTTCCAATGAATGTANCCGTGGTTTTCTCCCGATTTGGGTTTCCACGTAAAACACTGGTGTACTGTGTGTGTGTGTGTGTGATTGTGCATTTCTTATTTCTCATTATTGGATAATAATTCTACATTGATATAACACTTGGATTATTTGAAGAAAAAGGATTATAATTACGTTATTATCGATTCACCCCCCCTCTCAGTAATCCAACAAGTTCCTCTTGTCCATGCCTTCAACCGTGGAGATAGGTCGACCTACTGGAATGTGGGATCCTCTTCCTTGCTTTAGGCGACCTCTTTTTCACGGCATGATATTCAAAAATTCGGTAAGCTTTCTGGTATGAGAAGTCTAGACCCACTCCCAGAGATGAAAGACACAGACTCCCAATTTCCTTCCACAACAATAGCACACCATGTAGAGTCCAATGCTAGAATGACATTGTTTCCAAGCCCTATGCTAGCTAAAATTCCCTCTTCTCACTTGTGTCATGGTCATTATGAGGTCATTGAAGTCCCTGTACCAGGCGTTAAGGTTTCTAACCTCCACCCTGCGAGCCTGCAACATTCCTCTGCTTCCAAATTCCTTTGTATGTGATGAGCCCTATGCAAAATGACCTTGACACATCCAAACAAGTCCACCTAAGTCATCGGCGCAAGGATCGGAGAGCCAAGTGTCCATAGATTTCAATGTTGGGTGATGGTTCATGTGCACGATGAGTTGTGTAGCACCCCATCTGAGGTACAAATATTATTTTATAAGTACAAATATCACTTTAAATTATGAAAAAAAAAGACATCATAAATTATATGTCATGATATATAATCAAACATCAATATTTAACAATATCTATATCCACAATCAGTATGCAACCATATTGACATGTTTATATATTTTCTCTCTGAATATTACAATATTATTCATGAGCAAGGTAATATACAATATTCACCATACATTTAATCGGTAGAGCCTCTTCCTAGAGGTTCCCAATTATGTAGGGAGTCTATAAACCCCAGAAAAGGGTTGTAGCTTTTTGGGAGACATCATCCAACATTTAGCTTTCTCCTACACTATAAAAACAAAAATTACTCATCCAAATCCAATCCCCAATCCCATTGCCAAATCCATCAATGACATATTTTTATCCAGACTACTAAGCCATCCCAATTTAGACTTACTACTACTATTGTCTTCTCCCTTTGTTCTTTTATTTTCATTGCATGTATCTAAAGGACACCCATGTAAGAACTTATTCCTTTGAAATGAATTTACATTAAAAGTGGAAAATTGTCTTCCTGTTGGGATTGGACCACAAAGGTTATTAAATGAAACATCAAAAACACTCAACTCAAATAATTTAGAGAGCTCTTGAGGAATCTCTCCACTTAAATTATTTTTGGCCAAGTCTAATTGTTCCAAAGTAGATATGTTACAAACATCTGCAAGAACCAGAGAGTTGTTTTCCATGCCAGGAAGCCATTGATCCCAGCAGAGGAATGCAACCACGCTTGAGGGGTTTTTGTCTAATTGTAGCATGTTGGGGTCACACTGAACAAACCAACATTTGACTTGGATTTGTTTGTAGCTGAGATGGATTGTCTCTAAGCCAGAGAGGGAGATGGGAATGACTATGGAGTCTAGAGTTTAGATTCAAAGAATGATCAAAGTTGAGACTTAATGAGAAGATTGTTGCACTGCAGGAACAAGTGAGCCAAAACCAGAGCTAGAGCCACAGGTGAGGACTAGATCCATGAGCCAAAGCCATGAGCCAGAGCCATGAGCCAAAATTAGAGCTGAATCCAAGAGCTAGCATCAGAGCCACGATCTAGAGAAGTAGACAACACTTATCCAGATTCGTTTCCTAGAGATTTTGGAGACCAAAAAGCCTCTAAATGGGGAGGAGTCATCCGAAATAAATCTGGACTAAAGAATGGATAAGACTCAATACCTTCATAATAAATTGAAAATTAAACAACTTTATGAAATCCACATAAAGCAATGCAAGTTAACATGGAATAATTCTAATGAGCTTGTAACTGAAAAGTTGAAG
>JASDQU010201745.1:0-10429 GCA_032191745.1 Picea mariana | reverse complement strand
CTTTGGCTATTAAATCTCTTAGGTGGCATTCCTTTTACTACAAGTTACTCAAGGCTAGAAGGAGGGGCGCACCATCTGGGTTTTGTGCCCTGGCTAGGGTTTTTATTTTTAATTGTTGGGAATGAAAGAAGTGCACCTTCCTCACTGGCTGCACTGAGACTCTCCCTTTGGTCTCTGTGACTCATACTGAGATAGTCTATCCCTTTGGCTAACCTCTGTCCATACCAGCATTGGTTTTTCAACTATTTCTGCTTCCCCATAATAGTGAGGCGCTCCATCTCAGAAATGCGCCCTTCCTGGAGTTTGGGGCAACTGCCGAAAGTTTTTAGGTGTGCAATCTAAGGGACTAGATCTCCTTCTCAGGCAGATTAGATTGTGGGATTAAACCTGAACTTGTGCCACATGAACTTGATCCATTGTTGTTGTCAGAACATGGAGAAACCTGACGCTCTTCAACATCCTGTCTAACTGGAATTCCTGTTGAACTTCCTTCCAAATGATCAGAAGCAGAGGAACCATTTTTTTTACTAGAAGGATCAAGGCACTCCATAATATGGGCAACACCTGCAATACCAACACTAGCCTCTCGTTGAACTTCTATGCCAAGTTCAGTTACTGTATTGTTAGGTGCAAAAAACTTCTTCTTTAAACCTCTTGTACTCCATGATATTGATTCCTTATACCTATAGAAGTGTTCAGAAAAACATCACCCTTGGTACTATTGGGAGAAAGACAAAACTTTTAAGCACACAACTTTCCACAAGAGATTCCAACAATGATCGTAAATGTTGTAGAAACAACATTAAATCGATATTTGAATGACTCGGAAAAGGATTGAAAATCAGAAGGCCTTGATCTCTGTTGATATTCATGGGAATTTTGCCCTGCATTATTCCTGGATGAAGATTGGTGCAGAATTCAACATGGTAAGAAAATGAAACATAGTCTTTTATATCACCTACTTCATTCCATGTGATTGAACCAAGGCCCCTATGGAAAACTTAAATGCAAAGTATAGATATGTATAGAAGTTTTCTACGCAAGACGCTAGAAAAGTTATAATCCAAAACAACCAAAACATTACTAGAGAAAACATACTGATCACTAGAATACAAAGGTTTGTAGTTTGAAATTTATTCCCAATATCATCACAAAGCTTACACACCTTGGTGTAAAGAGTTCACTCATGTTGTCTAAATCTTGCACTACAATACTAGTGTTCCTATTTTCCCTTGAATTCATTTGTCCTGGTGGAGATGACAAAGGTCCCTGCTGTAGTTGTTCTTCACTTGTAGCATTCATAGAAGGTGTCATGGAATCAAGTGAAGTAAATGTTGGAATATTTCCATCTTGAGCTTCAATATTGTTTGGTGAAATCAGAGGTGCATTGGGATGAGTAGAAAACACCAGAAATTGCGGATGACCTTGACCAGAAGATCTATGCCTTAAATTTTCTCTTCTGCTAAAATGATGCTCTCTGCCCATTGCAGCAGCTACCAAATGCTGCATAATTTGTTCCTCAAAATTGTTGATGATTGCAGCTACGTGAGACATTCTTCAAGACACAAAACTAAGAGAGATCCCCTGAGAAGGGTGTGTGGTTCCTATCTGAGATAGAGCTGGAACATAGAGATGGCCTCCTCCTTATAGAGAGTTGAGAATAACTCGAGATGATTCTCCTGTGTAATGCAATGAGAAAGGAGATCTGCAGAGTTGGACGTGCCTGTGGCTGAGCACAAGGTGAACGTGTGAAATCCCAAAGTGTTGGGTGCATCATCATGAGACAAAAATGAAGATGATGTATTAGCCTCCTTTGAGCAGAGATTTGATGAGAAAATCCAGATGAATCTCATGTGTAATGCAGTGGGAAAGAATATCTGTTGAGTGGACATGCCTGTGGACGAGCATAGGTGAACGTGATCCTAGTGGCTGAGCACTAGTGAAGAAGTGGTTCTTCTGTGTAATGCAGTGAGCCAAAGATATGTGCATCCCTATGGATGTGCCCCTAGTGGCTAAACACTAGTGGGTGTATGAGATCTCTTTCTATATTGTTCAAGAGTCAGACCTGTCTGTAACCCTAATTGTAATGTAAAGGGTACAGGTCAGCCCCAACTTAATGTATTTGATAATTAATGTAAACGATAANGCCTTATTGTGCCAATAGACACTTCTGCTGATAGGTCAAGTCTAATATAAGTAAAGGTAAATTCCCCATTGAGGAATCATATCTTTTGTGTGAGTTTGGAAATTTCAGCAAGTACATCTACTTGGGAAAAATGTGCACCTCTCTTGGGCACTAGACTTCTAGGGTTTGTGAGCACCCTTTTGTGTGCTAGGTTTTCTTGCTGATGAAGGTCTTTATCTTGAAGAATATAACAAAGGATTGGTTGGGTTTTCTTCCCTTGTTGAGAAGGGTTTCCCAGGACACTTCTTATGTACTTGTGCATGGTGTTTCTTCTTGTGATCTTGGTTGCTACAACATATTTGGTTATGGTTTAAGTAAAATGCTAAAATGGAATGAAATTAATGATTAAGCCTATATTATTGAAAAATTAACAAAAACCAGAGTCATCGGTATAAGCCGGAACCGACAAATTCACATTTCAATGGTTAGCCCTTATAGAAAAGTCCCACGTTATTAGAACAACATGAAATAATATTCATTTGAAATCTGCTATATCTCTCCCAGCCTAAGATAGAGGAAAGGAATACAAACATGGTGGAATTCAATTTCATCCACATAATTTTGAGCAAACATCGGAGTATTCAGAGATCGGCTTAATCTAAAGCTCCTCTCTTGCTCCACTGCTGCAAGCAACTCGTGACTGCAAGGGAGTCTATGATAATTAAAATATGGAATGGGATTAAAGTAGCTCTATAGTTAACAAAAGACCAAAAACACAAATCTACATACTTCATCATAACAACTCACAAAGTGGCACGGGTAAAGCACACCATTGATTGGAATAGAGAAGATCTTTGTAACCAGATTTAAGGTCAGTTATGGTAACCAAACCCCATGTAGGGAAGAACAAAATTCACCAACCAAAATACCTATATTATCCCTTGATTGAACCAAATCCAATGGCTTAGAACCCATCAGATACATTTGAAACCCAAAATCAAATGTAAACAATGGAATCAATCAATCATAAACTGCATGAATTGAAAAAAAAACACATTACCGTGGCGAGATCATTGTCCATAAAGGACTCAAGACAGATGCTGCAAGCATCATCATAGGGGTCCTGCACACCTCCTTCCACAAAATCTGCGGCCGATAACAAGTGAGTCTCTGTAACTTTTCTATCCTCCATCCCCAATACCAAAACCCACACAAAAATAGAGCCAAAATACAACCAAATTCTGCAAAGGCCTCGACCAAACCTATTGCCAAAACAAATGCTTGGTGAAAACAAGGTCAATCATTCTATATCCACTAATCAAAATATGCTCTGTATTGCAAAAAGGGGCATTGAAACAGTTTCAGACCACCAACCAAATGGCGAAATTCGACAGAGTAAAGAAAAAGATAAAACAAACAAACAAACTTACAGATTGGTCAAAGCACCATACAAAATAAATGAATCTCTAAAAAAATGTTTGTGTATTTCAAGCACATTGAGCATTCTAAAGAAGCCAAGGAGGGTCTGCAGGGTGTGGCCATTGCAGGAAGCTCTGTCAGAATCGAATTTGCTTGTGCGGTAAGGATTTTTCATTTCAGTGCTCTTTGTCTGTTTCTTTGGAGTTTTTTTTTATAATTGTCCATACACCCTTAACTTAGCTTGATAGGAGATTTTTTTTATCAATTTTCTTCAAACCCCTGATCGTCTGATGAAATTTCATCTCAAGACTCTGTTTCCTGGGGGATTTGATCAAAATTCCTTTAAACCCTTGTCAATCTAAAGTATTTTCGTTAATCTCTTTCAATTATTGTTTGGTAAATCTTAGAGCGGTAAGTCATATTGTGAGGTTTCATTGAGTACCACAAGTTGGTCAACATGTTTTGTAGGTATTTTCCCCAGTATCACAACCATCAAAATGCCTGCCCATTCAGAAAAGGAGTCAAGGGAATCATTGAAGGAACATAAAGAACAAATTAATGGAGATCTAGGGCATCAATACAACTGCAAACTTTGGAATGTTTCATCTCGTCTAAACTACATTCCTTGGCTTGATAATGAAATGACCATCAGAAAACTTCATAGTACTTCACATTATGAGCATCAAGAAAGGAATTGTTGTGAAGACCCCCCTACATGCCTTGGTCCCCTTCCTGCACAATATAAGAAACCAATAACATGGCCCACAAACAAAGCTAAGGTTCACTCTCTCTTCCCTTGATGCTTGACTGAAATTCATTAATCTATGTATCACTTGTAAAATAGACTTAGAACACGTTATTGATTGTTAGTTTCTTATTTATTGTGCATATACGGTACAACAATGTTACTCACACCAAACTTGTAGTTGTAAAAAAAACTCAAAACCGGCTTAGGGTATCAAGGAAATATCTTACTTTCTCTGGTGGTGGAATAGAATTCAAATGGTATTCATAGAGCATGATTTCCCTCTTCCAATACCTAAAACCCCAACCCTAGAAATGAGCATTTTGGTTAGAATTAATATATAAGACTCTTCCAGCATAAAAATGTGTATAACCTATGCATGACAAAAAGAAAAAAATTGAATACTCCAACATCAAAATGTGTGGAGAAGTAAACATGGAAAAAAAACATTTTCAATCTTCCAACATCAATCAAGGATCAAAATGTATATAGAACAACCGAGCTGACTGTAAATCCTCGTGTCTTCCAACATCGAAGTATCAAGATGTATACAGAATAAACATAATTTCTTAAATCCGATTTTTCTCACATGGAATCATGTGATTTCAATCCACTAGGGTACGCAAATAAAGGAAGACACATGAATTGCATCGGGATGAGAATCTGTTTAAACTAGAATGTTTTGATACTTTATTGAAAAAACATCAGGAAGCACTTGGAATATACTCCCATTTTCTTTTATACTCTGTTGCACCTATTTTTAATTTAAAATTAGTCACGAGGCACACTTGGATTACATTCCCATATGTTTACTTTTATACTCTATTGCACCTGATATTAATTTAAAATTAGTGAGGAGGTGCACTTGGATTATATTACCATTTGTTTTAATACTCTGTTGGGACTAATTTTAATTCAAGATAGTCTGACATCTCTTCCTGTGCAAAATTAGATAAGTAGAAACATATTTTAAAAGTACCCGGAGCTATTTCAGACTCCGAATAGCACTAGAATCTATAAGATTTAGTCAATCCTAGCTGAAAATAACCTTAACAAAAAATAATAACAAAATGTTGTGATCTGTTTCTGAAAAGTGGCTCTTCACCTAATAATTTGATCAAGAAGGTCAAGTGTTATATGCTTGTCAAGAGTAGCCCTTATGCATGTCCTGGGTTTTTCGCTGGGCAATAGAGCGTAGGAAGTTGTTTGCGAAGATCTATCACATCATTCAAAATAAAAATATAAAAAAGACAATCTTCTTACCTGATCTATGAGTGTAGATTAAAATATCTCAATTCCAACCATCACCAATAATTTGTGGAAGAAATTCAACATCTTGAGCACGCACACTACCGCTTAAGGTCATCGGAGATGAATCATGAATACGATTCTTCTTTTCAACTTTGAACCATCATGCTCCTTGGCAATTAAAGATACCCATTATTCCAGTATATTTGTTTAGGTTCCATATTTTTAGCAAGCTGCAAAGACAAATGGTCATTTGGTAAAAAATAAAGCACATAATGGTAATAAGTTTTACATGATAATAACCAAGTTACTCTAACATAGAGCCCCACCTTTTCCCGCCTCTCGCTGGATCTACAAAGAGAGAATCCCTTGTCGATCTTCCAGGCAATCGTGCACGCAAAACAAATCCATCACGGAGGACTAGCTTTTTCAAAAGCTCAAATATCTGAACCCCTAGCTTGTCACTAAAATTTTAAATGACCATGAAAACAATGTTTACATAAATTATTCAAACCCCTCCCCTGCCAAAGCATATAGATTAAAAGGGGAAAAAAGGTGACTACATAGCAAAAAAACTACTCTGACTACCAAACTATCCCTACAACTCAAATATATATTAACCATAAAGAAAGGTTGAAGTTTTACCGAACTATCACTACAACTCCAATATTTATTAATCATAAAGAAAGGTTGAAGTTTTACCTGACATAAATTGCACAACCTCCGACAACTCAAGCAACACCATGGTATTCAACAATTGGATGTAAGCTCTGCATTAGTGAATTGAAGATCATCAAACATAAGCGATTTGTAAACATTGTTTTATAAATATCAAACACAACTTTTGAAGTGATGTAAGTTTTGCATCAATGAATTGCAGATCATCAAACATAAACGATTTGAAGACATTATTTTCTAAATATCTAACACAACTTTTGAATCCCACTTACATGAAACATATCCTAATCTGGTTGCATGAACTCTCCCAGAAACAAGGTATTGTTAGCAAATGAGGAAATATGAATAGTATGTGATGCTGGATTTCTTGGGAAAGAGTCGTCCGAAGCTCTTATAAGGGATTTTGTTTCACTGTTCTATTAAAATCAATGGTGACCAGTCATTGTAATCCAGTAAGTTCAGTTTTCCATTTAAATGTTTGAAACCGTAAGTGAGGAGTAGGAGTAGGAGCATACCACCAAATTGATCAGAGGGGTTTTGTCTGTTATCCATTTTCCCTCCATTGTTGGTAAAATTTTAAATGGGATGTGCAAGTTTTCATTATTATAATTTTTCGTTCAACACCATTGACGATTTCAAGACTCTATCTTACTTAGCAAATCAATCGGCAATGCCTTATCAATGAATAATTAGTTGAATGGATCCAGGGATATATCCCGTTCTCAATGATTTTGGCAAGAATTTTTCGAAGTAAGAGGCCCCAACGACTCTTTGAAATATGCGGATGGCCTTACTACATCTGTCTTTGACAAAAAATAGTAGCATGACTACAGGGACCTCATGACCTTTTTCTCGTCGGGTCTGACGTGCACATTGCTCAGGCAACCTGTATCGATCTTCTCCTTTGCATATTTAGATTGAATAACGTGGCTCAAACCCTGCACCTCTGAAGCCTGATTGGTGTAGATTTTGTTGTTTTACCAATTGCAAGATCACTCGAGTGAAAATTTAGAAAGAAGGTGGTATCTTGATGGTTGCGAGGACTCGAGTTGACTACGATCAAGTTGATGATCGATGACAGGGGTAAGAAGCTTACAAATCCTTCCCAGTGCTCGTAAATTCCCTGTGAAACCATTAAATTAAAATTAAATAATAATTGCGAGGAATATGTGGCTAACAATTGGAGTCGGTGGCAGGTGCCATAACCCAGAGAAAATGTATCAAACATGTGGCAATACTTAATTGGTTAAGGACAAAGGACGAAAATTCAAAAAAGAACCTCCCCTTAAAACACCTTCGGTAATGCTTTATGTGACGTCTTTCTTGAAAAAAATTCAATTGAATTTGTGTATTTTATCATGATATTTTAGAGTAATGGTTACATTCTACACTATAGTGTTCAATGCTTTCTTTTCCGATATGCTATAATTTTCCTAGAGATGCAATAAAATCCATCTTGGTCAATCAATGGACTCTTAATGTAGATTGTGACACTAACTTACAGATAGATTGTAGTTTTTGTGACTGTTGATTTTCATGGTGACAATTGTTTGTTGAATGATTATTGGGCTAGAAATATTTAAAAAATGATTTAGATTTTCAAATATATTTTATGGAAAGATTTAAAAAATGCTTTAGGTTTATTCCTAAAAGTGCTACTGTCAGATTTGTTCATGTACAACAAATAGCGTGCATTGACATATTAGACTCAAATCACTTTCTCTGACATATTAGACTCAAATCACTTTCTCTGAAGAAGCATTTAGACCAAGCATCTTTTTTTTTTCTATATTATAGAAACTTTTATTACACTATTCATTTATTTATATTATATTTGTTTCATTATTGGTTTTCTCACTAAATATCTAAATATGGTGATCATAAAACATAACATATGTTGCTCGATGTTTCCTTTCCCCACTTCGGAGGTATGCTAATTTATAATAAAGCATTTCAATTCACATAAAATAATTAATAAAGACTTTAACAGTCTTTAGCTTCTAATGGAAAGGCTTTAAGGCTTTAGAATTATAAAAGATTAGAATTATCATACAAAAGATTCTAACTCAAAGTTTGGCATTTTGACCATGAGACAAAAAAAAACCTCGGATTGCATTCATTTCCAAGAGAATCTTGTTGTGAAATAATGGAGGGTCTTTAGGAAGACAGATCCGGCTAAAAATATGAAAACCGTGGATCTCCTCATCGTAGAGGAAATGTATGCGCCAGCCACGTCCTCAGATCGATCCGTTTGAGGGTGCAAGTGGAGGAATATATTTAGACAAGAAGAGCTTATGACATTGTTAGATGAGATTTTTTCATCCAACGAAGCTTTTTGATCCAACGGAATCCAACGAAGCTTTTTGATCTAGTTGTTTAACTCTTAGAAAATTGGGGAAAAAAAAGCTGCTTGGTTTATTTGCCTGCGCGTGGACACAATCAGCAGGCAATAGTAGAAGAAGACCTTATCGGAAGCGCAGGAAAGCAGGGTCGGCGTACAATCGCTGGGATGTCAAATGTTGTACAATTTCTTCTAATTTCCGTATATTGCAGCGACAAAGACCGTGGAGAATCCACTGTGGTGATGGTTCGAGCCTCAGTATGTTGCTCAGTTTCATCTTCAATTCAATTTGAATCAAAATCTGTTCAGTTGAGGACTGGAGTTCCTGGTATGCAATGCACATAATCTAGTTGCAATTATTTGAACGCTGCATGCCTGAATTATAATATTCTCTTTTCTTTTTTTTGACATTTTGATTTTGATATCTAGTGTAGCTCTGTTTTTCTCACCAGTCAGAACCTCGTTTACTGCATTTAGTCGTTACTAATACAACAATATTTGAGACCTTTGTATTCATTTATTCCAGCTGTGATAGACTTTGCGAACTGGCTTTGGCATTCCCTGACTTATATTTGAAATGATTGTCCACGAATGGCACTCGTTTGTTCGGTGGTAGTGTAGTGCAGTAAGTCTAGATATGTTGACATCATTTTCCTTCTCAACTAGACTGTGACTATCTTAGATCATGCATGAACCCATTCGCTTTTTGAGGAAACGCTGAGAAGCAAGAACACTCTGATCCCCATCTCTTTTTAATGACTGATTTGTGCTTTGTTCTTTTTCTAGAATCTATGATAGCTTGTTCCGGCTATTTTCATATCTAACATTGCATTGCAGACGATGATGTAGTGTTTAGCGTGTTTTTTTTTTCTTTCATAGTGCTGAGTAGATACATTCTCCACCTTCAGTTAAAGCGAATCAATGGTATCTACATTCATTAGGGTTTCCCATTTTCAGTTTGACGCTGGGTTTTCTATTCATGCCATAGGTTCACCGGTTCAAATCAATTCCAGGCAACTCTCTCTTCCACGGATAGGGTTTCACAATTACACAAGATGAAAGGCCACGCATGACTAATGTCTACTTGTTCAGATCGTCGGTCATTCTAAGCCACGACCATGATATGCATGGTTTTCTTGGTGACATGTAGCTTTAAATGCATCTATACTCTTGCTAGGAGGTCAAAGTAGCAAGATTATCCACTTCGATCCCTTCCTCATCAAGCATCCAAATTAAGCAATTGCTCTAGACAAACACACAAGCAATTCGGTCGGTCCCTTCCTCTTCAAGTCATCTAATCTGGTCCAGATCTTGGTCGGTCTAGCAGTATAGTAACCTACAGATTTATTATGTGTAATACTGTTGACATCCTCCCTTAGTTTAGTGTGTCCTCTTCTTAGTGTAGATAAATAATCCTTCCATAAGATGTCCAAATCACCTTCTAAATCTAATTGAATAGAGTATTTCCAACCTTGTTCCCAGATATCAGCAGTCATCTCATCAACCACTTGATTTAGTATCTTGTCTACTAAAAGGAAAATCCTTTTAGTACAACCCATTATTTCATTTGCACCTATTCTGATCTTCGTCCCATCCCCAAAATTCCAAGCTGAATGATCACCGAGCATCGCAAAGGAAGAAATGAGGGCTCTGCAATGATTTGTGGCATTCTTGACATATTTCCCCTCGCTTCTTATGCAGTCCAAAAGAGAGTTTCTTACAATATGCCAAACCCTGCACCTACCCCTAACCTTTGGGTTTACACACTTCTCGCTCCAACTTTTGTATTTGGTTGCATCTAGGAAGATAGAGTACAATTCACCTTCAAGGTCACATTTGCAAATATTGAACTGGCTGTCACCTAGAAGATGGG
>JASDQU010201744.1:959-11743 GCA_032191745.1 Picea mariana | reverse complement strand
AAGGAGGTTCGAACTAAGAACAAAGCATAACGGTCTGAAGTACTTGTTGGATCATCCAACCTTGAACGCTAGACAGAGTAGGTCGTTGGAGTTTCCTGTGAGTACGATTTTGATATCAAGCATATCAAGGGGAAGGAAAATAAAGTGGATGGTGCACTCAGCAGGAGAGTGCATGAATTACATGCTACAACCATTAACATGCAGCAGGAGAGTGCATGAATTACATGCTACAACCATTAACATGTACCAAACTGATATTCAAAGTAGAATTTTGGAAGCTGCAAATATAGATTTGCAGTACATGGAGTTGGTAGCAAAGCTACAACAAGGTGAGATGCCATAGAAAGTGGAAAATTATAAATTGGAAACTGATGGAATACGTCTGTACAAGAACAAAATTTATGTACCTAATGTCCAGGATTTGAAACTTGTGGTTTTGAATGAAGTGCATAATGTTCCTTATGCAGGGCACGCTGGATATCAGAAAACCGTGGCAGCAGTCAAGAGCCATTACTTTTGGCCAGGTATGAAGAAAGATATTGTTAGATACATTGCTAGATATATGGAGTGAAGGTTAAAGTTGAGCATAGGCACCCAACAGGGTTGATGCAACCTTTACCCATTCCTGAGTGGAAGTGGGAAGTAGTGACAATGGATTTCATCACAGGATTGCCCATAATAGGCAAACAACATGATTCAATTATGGTGGTGGTCGACAAGATTACAAAAGTTGCCCATTTCATTCTGTTAAAGACTACTCTCAAGGCAGTAGATGCTGCCGATATTTTTATGAGGGAAGTAGCACGATTGCGCAGAATCCCTAAGACAATTGTGTCTGACAGAGACCCAAAATTTACCTCAAATTTCTAGAAGGAGTTGTTCAAAGGATTCAGAATGAATCTGAACTTTAGCACAACTTATCATCCCGAGTTTGATGGACAGACAAAGAGGGTGAATAGAGTAATAAAAGACACGCTAAGGATATATGTGATGGACAAACCATCGAAATGGGAAGACTACTTGCACTTGGTAGAATTCATCTACAACAATGGGTATCAAACATCGTTGAAGATGAGCCCATTTGAAGCACTTTATGGAAGAAAGTACAATACTCCAGTAAGTTGGGATAATCCAACTGATAGGGCAGTAGTTGGGCCAGAGTTGCTCAAGGAAATGGAAGAACAAATGCTAAAAATTATGCAGAATTTAAAGGCTGCCCAAGACAGGTAGAAAAGTTATGTCTATAAGAACAAAATACACATAGAGTTTAAAGTGGGAGATCATGTTTTCTTGAAAGTAAAAGCCAATAGAAGTTCCATGAAGCTGGGAAACTAAGCCAAATTGGCAGCCAGATTTTGTGGGCCATTTGAAATCCTAGAAAGGATTGGGCCAGTTGCATATATGCTTGCATTACTTGTATCCATGAATGTACATAATGTGTTTCATGTTTCATTGCTTAAGAAATATATGCCTGATGTTAATCATGTAATTGATTGGAATGTGATTCAGGTGGAACAAGAAGGTGTCCTGCAAGTGCATCACGTGCGCATATTGGACTGAAAAAACAAACAACTCCGGAATCGAGCCATAGGGCTTGTAAAGGTCTGGTGGACTTAGTACGGTCCTAAGAACCTGACTTGAGAACATGAAGATGCTATGTGGGCAGAATATCCGCATATTTTTGAAGATTTTAGAAATCTTGTTGATGGTGTGTAAAAGTTGCACTAAGGACAGTGCAAAAATATGGGGAGGGGATTGTAATATCCCCAAGGACGAGCCTTGTTGTAATCATGTTTATGAATTGTAAATAATGTTTTGTAGGCTGGTGAGCCAAGTATTGATAAGCTGGTGGGCTTATGTGTTTATTAGGCTGGAGAGCCTAAGTGTCAAAGGCCAAGAGTCTGTTTTTGTATATGTAATATGCAGAACATTAATAAGGATTAAACATCGGTACATGCAGATCGACCACGAAGAAAGAGTGATGGGGGACTAAGTTTCCACAAGGTGGGTAAGGGAAAAAGGGGCTGAAAGGTTGGAGAGAGAGGCTAAGTGTTGAGCCTAGGGGCTAAGCTTAGGGGCTTAAATCCTCAGGAATAATAATTTATTATTATTCCAAAAACTATGTGAAATGTATGATTTTTAATCCTAAGTTCCTGGAAGGGGGAACATGTGCAAAAGGGAACGCATGCTAATGGAGCGCATGCAGCCCAATGAGCGACATGTGTCAGCCCAGGCACATGCAATTTAACTGAAGAATTGAGCCAAGATGGGGGTTGGTCCTCAATTATGTCGTTTGTTGTCTAAACCAAGGGATCTCTGCGTCTGAGTTCTATAAGCCTCACGCATCTCTGAAAATAGAAGCCTGTGATGTTTTCTTAAGAAACCGATACACCTATGTCCGAACTGTTGAGTCTGTGTTCGACCTCTGCATGAATTTCTTGTCACACATCCTACAAACGGGTGTTACCTGAATCACGTTGTGTTTTAGTGGCCTGTTGTCGTTTCCTGTTTCCACACCCCGTTTTCCCGTTGATGTTGTCACCTGTGAGTTATTCGGACGTTGATGTTGTTGTTGTTATCTTGAACTTGCGGGAATTGAATTGGGAACTGGTGGAAGAACCAGGTTGTCAGGCCCGTGGTAGAAGAAACAGGTTGTTAGGCCTGTGAGAAACTCTCTCCAGGTGAGGGAGTTTGCTGGGGAGTGGGTTTCTTCCACAGAGAGTCCAGCACCAGCTACGGAGATCTGAGAATTCCCAATCCAGTCTGTTGTCAAGGTCCAGAGGGGAGGTGAAGCACCGATGGACTGTGCTTGTGAAGGTGTATACTCTTGGGCGGAACATACATGTGGGGAATGAGAGTCCGTGAGTAGTGGGCGTAAGAAGGCTCCTGGGGAGAATCCTTCTGATTGCTCTGTGCAGTTTTCTTGTAACCTCAGCCTAGTCTATCATTCCCTTACCTTGGGTGGAGCTTGGTCCCAGCTCGGGGGTGACCCACTGTTAAGCGTGATGAGCAATGAGGTCTAAGGCTGGGAGGTTCATGGAAAGTCTGCACGTGGTTGGTGGAGTTACTACAATTTCAAAAATAAGTATATGCATATGTTTAATTTCAATTAAAATGCATGTCTATGATGCTTGCAATATTATCATGTATTCCGTTGCGACGATATTTACTGTTGATTCCATTAATTCTATATGTTAGCAGTAATTATATGTTTACTCTGTTAAGCCATTTAACTTCATTTAAATGCATACTATATAAGTATGAGAATGTTTCCGCGTAGTAGCGTTGCCTGACAAGTAGGTTGATGGTCGGGGACGTTACAATGGGTATGTAGCGGTATGACACTACTATTCATCTGGTCACCACATCAGGGTAGTGGCCCTTGGTGGCATAACCAAGAGAAAGGGGGTTCTCATCATGAGCCAACCTTCTCATCTCTGTGAAATGCTTGTGGGTAACGTTGTCACCATGCCAAGGCAGTGTCCTCCAAATATTCTCTTGAAAGAAAAAGAAATAAGACAAAGAGTAAAAAGGCATTGAATGGGTTAGGAAACAATTGCATCCATGACAAGGTGCAACTCACCCTCTACAGAGGCTCCCACATGGTAAGACCTACATTTCCTTGTTATCACTACACCCATTGCCCAAACATCCCCTACACCATTTCATGCATTTACATGACCTAGATTGGTCTTCACCTGGAAACACCCCACACCTGAGGAGAATTATCCCAATAGGACATCTTGAGACCGTCTCCAAACCTGGCTTATTAAATAGCATAACGTCTTTGAGCATTTGTCTGGGAAAAGGGGGGTTTGATGCACATGTTTGGGTAACTTGATTATTAGATGTGATTGACATTTCTATGATCCCTGTGAGTTATGAGCCCATGGAGGGCATACTTGTTGTTGTTGCAGGACCATGCCCGACGAATAGGTACATATGGGGAGATGATTAGCTCAGACCTCCATAGGGTTGAAAGCCCACTGGATGGATGTTGAGACCCCTGCTAGGGGCAGAGGGATATCAGAGGCTTGCACCAAAAAAAAGGGAGAATGTTTCACCAAAGGCACTTTGGCAGGCTTGGACCCAGGGGGGTCTTTCCCTCCCACCATGACGTTGGCCCTTGAAGGGGCCCGATGTCATCATTCTGAGCCTTGACATCATCCAGTTGGGGTTTTAGGCATGAGGATGAATTTGGTTGGCACGCGTGACAGTTTCAGAGGGGTTTTGAGGCCCAACGTTTCACTTTGGAGGCCTAGCGTTCCAAGAGAGGGCCCAACGTCACCCTAAAAAGATAAAATTAAGGTTTTTATTGTCAATTTTATGTAAAACTATATTTTTGATATAAATTGGCTATGTCAGTCCCTTTTTACCTAAAATGTAATTAAAGGTCATTTGTATTGTATAAATAAGGGAAAAATCTCTTATATTTTTCATCATCTTTCACTCACACAAGTGTGAGGTCTGAAATTCAGCCTCTTTTAAGGCTTATTGGTTGAACTAAGTGGTGCACAACTCTTGGAGGGAGATTTTATTGGTGTATTTTTTGCATTTTCATGGTGGAAAGTATTCAACTAGGGTTTGTGATTAAATTATTCTTAGTGAAGTAAGTAGAAATCTGCAATCCTTCTTTCTTTTGAATGGTTATGGTATTTTTTACTTGTTCATTTATAAGATTATGAAATTGCTAGTGTGAAACCCTAGGAGAAAAGCACATCTTATTGTCCTTCTCTTAATAACTCTTCACCTACTTGATTTTGCTAGAAGACACCTCCCTTGAAGGATATACTAGAGCCCTACCTTAGTAGCACTCTAGTACTATTGGTTCATTAAGATTTTATATTTTATTTCAAGCTTGACCTAAAGAAGAAGGAAAAGCGTTAGGGCCTAGGGTTACCTACTTCCTAGCAACTTTTTCTTTCTAGGGTTTTGGATGATCGAGGCCTTAGGTTACTAACACATCAACCATCCTCCCTCTTGTCTTTAGCTCACCCATTATCATTTGTTTCCCCTAAGAATTGTTGCTGCAATAGTGACTCCATTTACCCTGAAGGCACTAGTTCATACCTTACAAGTTATTGATTGACTAAAACAACCTTTAAACCATCTACTTGAAGATTTTTACTAACCATTTCTAACTTTAGATTGGACTAACCTACTAACTATCTTGTTGTTGTTGCAAAAGATAGCTACAACCATCTATGACAACATCAAAATCATCTTAAAACCAAGTGTTAAAGCTGATTTTACATTGCCTTCATTGCTTCTAACAAACACTAGCATTTTGCCAATTTTAGGTTATCATTTTTGGTCATTATTGAGGTTTTATTGAGGCATAATTGTGAAGCTATTACTATATATACATTGTTGTTATAAATATTTATGTTGCTTCATCTTTTATATCAGCTTATGCTTTTATTCAAAGTCTATGGTTTTATGAAGCACTAACATCAATTGGTACTTGCAAATAGTGTTTTTCTTGTTGTCTTGTTCTGGGCATGGTAATACTTTGCTTCATATTATTAAAACCTTTGGGACTTCCTGATCAGAGGGACTTGTGAGAGGGGAGGGACTTTTTTGATACTCTTACCTTAGCCTTCTCAAACCCGCAGGTCATCGGGGACATCTCCCCTGGGGTACTACCCCTAAAGAGAAAGAGGTGTCTTGTTTAGGTGATAATGATAGGACAAGCTCATGTTATGCCAATTTAGTGATTACTTTCCTTTGGCTTTGGGAAAATACAAATTGCCCGATAACAGTAACTAACTAACATGAAAGTTGATATTAACAATTCTAATCTATATTGGTTTACCGATTAAGTACATGACGCAGGTAAAGGCTATATAGAACTTGTATAACAACAATGGGTCAATAACTTAGGTGGTGTACCATTATGCCTTAGTGGGTTCATGAATGCCATTCTACTAGATATTTAATGTCTATGACATTAATAAGGATATAATGCTCTATCATACCATCACTACCTCATTAGGGATTTTCCATAATATTATGTGAGCATTCCAATATGTTAATGTAGATTACTAATTAACAAATGGGTTGCAACTTGTTGACCAACATATTCATTTATAAAAGAGGTTTTAAAATTGTGAAAAATTAAGTCAATATATTATAGGTATTAGGGGGAGAGTCTTTTATAGGTATTTGAGGTTATAAAAAGGGGTATTTAGTAAAAATAGGGAGTTTTTTAATTGGAAAGATGTATTGAGAGGGGTTTTCAATGAAAGAATTTTAGGAGGTATTTATAATTATTTAGTGAAATTAGGGGTAAATATCCCATGAATGCGTGTACTATGTCACAGTTTCACTAACTGAAAATCCAATACTAATTAATTACTTGAAGGCATGGCTTAGGTTTTGCAAAGACGCAATACTAGTGATTGTAATAAATTAGGACAATAAAGCATATAATGCCATCAATGCTAGGTTCACCATCCTCCAATACCATAAGCATGAGTTCAAACAATGTGACAAGGATGCATCGACCATTACCAAAAGCTTGAGGTAAATTAGTGTAACAAGGGCACATCCCCAATGACTTCTTGTATATCTAGTTAACTCTCTCCTTCAAAAGTTCAAACAAGTGGCAAGGATGCATTGACCATTACCAAAAGCTTAAGGTAAATTAGTGTAACAAGGGTACATCCCCAATGATTTCTTAGATATCTAGTTAACCCTCTCCTTCACAGTCCATTGACCATTGTGTAGAGGTGGAACATTCACAAGAGGAATTATCTACTAGGGATTTTAAGAGTTATGTCAAAAAGCCAACTCATATAAAGGGATAAGGGATACTCTTCTCATTGAAAAGGATGATGAACTAATTATCAGTCTAAAGGACTATTATAGTGCACTCTTTAGATCGTAGATGATTTTTGATATAAACTGGCCATGTCGACCCTTTTTGACCTAAAATATAATTAAAGGTCATTTGTATTGTATAAATAAGGGACAAATCTCTTATATTTTTCATCATCTTTCACTCACACAAGTATGAGGTCTGAAATTCAGCCTCTTTTAAGGCTTATTGGTTGAACTAAGTGGTGCACAACTCTTGGAGGGAGCTTTTATTGAAGTATTTTTTGCATTTTCAAGGTGGAAAGTATTGAACTAGGGTTTGTGACTGGATTATTCTTGGTGAAGTAAGTAGAAATCTGCAATCCTTCTTTCTTTTGAATGGGTATGGTATTTTTTACTTGTTCATTTATAAGATTATGAAATTGCTAGTGTGAAACCCTAGGAGAAAAGCACATCTTATTGTCCTTCTCTTAATAACTCTTCACCTACTTGATTTTGCTAGAAGACACCTCCCTTGAAAAATATAATAGAGCCCTACCTTAGTAGCACTATAGTACCATTGCTTCATTAAGCTTTCATATTTTATTTCAAGCTTGCCCTAAAGAAGAAGGAAAATCGTTAGGGCCTAGGGTTACCTACTTTCTAGCAACTTCTTCCTTCTAGGGTTTTGGATGGTTGAGGCCTTAGGTTACAAACACCTCAACCATCCTCCCTCTTGTCTCTAGCTCGCCCATTATCATTTATTTCCCCTAAGAATTGTCGCTGCAATAGTGACTCAATTTACCCTAAAGGCACTAGTTCATACCTTACAAGTGATTGATTGACTAAAACAACCTTTAAACCATCTACTTGAAGATCTTTATTAACCATTTCTAACCTTAGATTGGACTAACCTACTAACTATCTTGTTGTTGTTGCAAAAGATATCTACAACCATCAATGACAACATCAAAAGCATCTTAAAACCAAGTGTTAAAGTTGATTTTACATTGCCTTCATTGCTTCTAACAAACACTAGCATTTTGCCAATTTTAGGTTATCATTTTTGGTCATTATTGAGGTTTTATTGAGGCATAATTGTGAAGCTATTACTACATATACATTGCTGTTATAAATATTTATGTTGCTTCATCTTTTATATCAGCTTATGCTTTTATTCAAAGTCTATGGTTTTATGAAGCACTAACATCAATTGGTACTTGCAAATAATGTTTTTCTTGTTGTCTTGTTCTGGGCATGTACACTTAAGTAATATTTTGCTTCATATTATTAAAACCTTTGGGACTTTCTGATTATAGTGACTTGTGAGAGGGGAGGGACTTTCTTGATACTCTTACCTTAGCCTTCTCAAACCCCCAGGTCACCGGGGACATCTTCCCTGGGGTACTACCCCTAAAGAGAAAGAGGTGTCTTGTTTAGGTGACAGTGATAGGACAAGCTCATGTTACACCAATTTAGTGATCACTTTCCTTTGGCTTTGGGCAAGTACAAATTGCGTGATAACAATAACTAACTAACATGAAAGTTGATATTAACAATTCCAATCTATATTGGTTTACCGATTAAGTACATGACGCGGGTAAAGGCTATATAGAACTTGTATAACGACAATGGGTCAATAACTTAGGTGGTGTATCATTATGCCTTAATGGGTTCATGAATGCCATTCTACTAGATATTTCATGTCTATGACATTAATAAGGATATAGTTCTCTATCATACCATCACTACCTCATCATGGCTTTTCCACAATATTATGCAAGCATTCCAATACGTTAATGTAGATTACTAATTAACAAATGGGCTGCACCTTGTTGATCAACATGTTCATTTATAAAAGGGGTTTTAAAATTGTGAAAAATTAAGTCAATATATTATAGGTATTAGGGGGAGAGTCTTTTGTAGGTATTTGAGGTTATAAAAAGGGTACYTAGTAAAAATAGGGAGTTTTTTATTATTGGAAAGATGTATTGGGAGGGGTTTTCAATGAAATAATTTTGRGAGGTATTTATCAATATTTAATGAAATTAGGGGTATTCTCTAATATCCCATGAATGCATGTACTATGTCACAGTTTCACTAATTGAAAATCCAATGCTAATTAATTACTTGAAGACATGGCTTAGGTTTTGCAAAGATGCAATACTAATGATTGTAATAAATTAGGGCAATAAAGCATATAATGCCATCAATGCTAGGTTCACCATCCTCCAATACCATAAGCATGGGTTCAAACAATGTAACAAGGATGCATCGACCATTACCAAAAGCTTGAGGTAAATTAGTGTAACAAGGATAAATCCCCAATGACTTCTTGTATATCTAGTTAACCTTCTCATCCACAAGTTCAAACAAGTGGCAAGGATGCATCGACCATTACCAAAAGCTTGAGATAAATTAGTGTAACAAGAGTACATCCCCAATAACTTCTTGGATATCTAGTCAACCCTCTCCTTCACAATCCATTGACCAGTGTAGAGGTAGAACATTGACAAGAGAAATTATCTACGAGGGATTTTAAGAGTTATGTCAAAAAGCCAACTCATATAAACGGATAAGGGATACTGTTCTCATTGAGAAGGATGATGAACTAATTATCACTCTAAAGGACCATTCTCATAGAGCACTCCTTAGATCGTAAAGTTGGACACAAGGTCCTAAAGAGCTCGCCATTTAGGTTCGAAGGAGTATTGCGAACCTCTCTTCTAAGATGCTAGGAGAGTTAAAGTGAAGAGTTATCATAATATTCCTCTCATTCTTGTTCCCTAAAAGTTGAAGTAAACATTGTTTATGGGTTGACTCTTAAACATTATATTTTAATATTTATTTTAATCTTGTATTATAATTTATAGGATTACTTAAAAGTTAGTAAAATTATAATAATTTTACTAGTTAGAAAAAATTATATTTAAATTAAACTAATACATGTAACACTAACATTTTTATTCACGAATAAAATCATGATTTTAAAAATAAAAAATCATAAAAAAATTAATAAAATTATAATAATTTTACTAATTAGAAAAAATATATTTAAATTAAATTAATATATCTAATACTAACATTTTTATTCACTAATAAAATCATGATTTTAAAAATTAAAAATCATTATTACATTAAAAATTATTTATATTTTATAATAAAATAATGGGTGAATGTAAACTATAAATTTTAATTTCTAAATTATATATATATATATATATATATATATATATATATTTTGTAATTGATTTAACTCTGGATCTATCAAGTGTGAGAAGGATTGAATTTTTCCAAGTGCAAACAGTTAACTTTTTAAGTTTTGTACTCTTAAAAAATATTGTACTCCGAGATATTTGATCCCTCTAGGGATAAATTAATAATAATATTATTATTTTAATGTTTTATTATTATTACAATGCATTACCGTACATGAACCTCTCCTCCACACTCGACTGTAGTGTGTATATATATAAATATATATTGGGCCTACATAAGTTTTTATTATTTTATTATTATTAGAATGCATTATGTTACATGAACATTTCCCCCACACTGGGTTGTAGTTTATATATATATGGAGCCTACATAATTTATTTTGCTTATTCAAAAAGACATAAAGGTTGGTTGACAAATCTTTTGAAATTGAAATGTAATTTAGGGGCATTTTAAGACATTGTTTTTCATCTTCAACCCTCTTACTCTCACAAATGTGATACTTTCTTTCATCCCACTGTGTTTTAGGAATTAACCATCACCCAATTTCACTATGGAGTTGATGAAAATTAGTTCTTATTTTAGCAATGTTTATTTTCTTCTTTATATTTGTCAAAAGAGAAAGATAATTTTAATATAGGCTAACTTTTGGCTAACTTATTTTACAATATCTTATGTTCTTGTAATACACATAAATTAAAGTGGAATCACATGCTACTTAAATTAAAACAATTTTTCAATATAATAGTTTTTTTTTTTAAAGAAAATGT
>JASDQU010201743.1:0-19088 GCA_032191745.1 Picea mariana | reverse complement strand
TCATTTGACCAAGGGCACATTTTCCAATGAATGAGCATTAAATGAAGAATTAATTAAAGAGAAGAGGACACATAGGATGAGGTGGCACTTCTATGGAGAAATTTTAGCTAGTCAAGGACAACTTTTCCTCACTTATCACCTTTTCACTTTCCATGTATCAGTTTCTCAAATTTCTCCCTAATTTGATTTTAAATGCCAATTTCCTAAAATTTAGGAGAATCCCTAAAAAATAGGAAAAATGATTTTGTGGCTAACTTGGCCAAATTTATCTAGCATGAGTTGGATTTCCAATTTTATCCTCCATGCATATTTTCCATTATTAAACACCCAAAAGCATTGATTTATCCTCATTCTCTCCCTATACTTCTTCAAGTGCCCCCTCTTCCATCTCCTCTCTTCTCACACATGTGGCACATTGAAGTGATACACACCCACTCTTCTCTTTGCATGTGACCTCCAACTCACCTTCATTCCTATTCTTGGCCATTCCAATCCACATATATTCCTATCTAAGCATCCTCTCTCAAGTGTGGGGTTTATTTTGAGGTTTCCTCATATTGCAAGTGCGCCTTCCCTAAGTTTGTGGGTGTTTCTTCCTTTCTCATGTGCATTAGAATTTCATATTTCTTCATACCCACTCTCCTATCTATTGGAATGCGCCTAGCTTCTATTTTATTCACTCCTTTCCTATTCCTCTTACACTCCTTTCCTATTTCCCTCTCTCCTATGTGCATACTCACAAAAGCTAGTGCCCATATCTTCATATTCCCTTCACATGTGGGATCATAACTCCACTTCTCTTGTGAATGCATTCTCTACTACCCTCACTTAGATTTTCACCCATGCACATTCTTCCTATTCCTCTTCCTCATGTGTATACTCTCTTCTTTTATCGTCCTATAGTCTTCTCTCTTGGGATTGGCGCCTTCATCATTATATATTGGAGGCTTCTACATTGGATATTAGTTAAATTTTGGAAATGTCTAGTACACTCTTCTCTCATTCCTCTCTCTCATTATTTAGTCTAGTTACTCTATCTTTGAGCAAGGTGATCATTGTACCATTTGTGGACTTTTCAATTGTGGTGCAATCAATCCTCTTGCAAACCTAATAATAAAGAAGTTTGTGTTTGTTGTCTGAACCTTCCTTCTTGTTGGTACTTTGTTAAATTTTGCAATTATATTAGTGGTTTCTTACTATTCAGTGTGGTTTTAATAGATCTTTTTAATAGTTTCTTTCCTTCTTGCTTCTATCTTTCTTTTGCTAACCCTACAAGATCCCTCCAAGCTAAAAACTATCTTTATTCCCCACGTCTTGGGTGGAATTAACATGTTGTCCAAGACATTACAACTGTTGTTTTTTTATCTATTTTTCCCAAATAGAGAGGGGTATAGCTCATGATCGTTGATTAATTGGGTTGGTTTTCATTGATTTCAACCCTTGAAGAAAGTCCAGTAGCGAAATCTGGTAGCACAAAAGTTTGGGTAATGGAACCAAGTTTGTTTCATGTATAATGGTATGAGTTTTAATATATTTGAAGATGATAATATTATAGATGGATAGTACATGTCATGCCATTTCCGATGGTATGTGGAACGTCACATAACTCCTCACGGTTAGAGAGTTATGACCATGTGAATTTGGAGAACCCTCATGAGTCATCTAGAAGCCCCAAAAGGTCAAAGTAGTCAAAGTGGTTGCAAAGAAGAAATTATTTAAATAATAAAGTGAATTGATGATTGTATTATAAGTCAAAGTGGATGAAAAATAAATTATTTAAATAATAAATTTAATGGAGAAATTACTAAGTGGGCAAGTGGTTAGAAGTGGGTTAGCCCTAAAATAAGGAAAGTGGTTTAAGATGGTTAGAAGGTAACCCCTTGAGGAAGCTACATAAAAGTATAAATAAGAGGCAATCGTCTCTCATTTTAAACACACTTGAGCATATTGAATATATACAAGTGACTAAGGTAACCAAAGGATATCTAATACAAATTTCAGAGGGAAGGTGAAGTAAAGAAGGTCAAAATTCAAGGGAGGATAAATTCTTTTGATGATGCTTTCTAAGGTATGTTATTTACATGTCATCTCACCATTTTCGTAATAACTTTTTTTCTAGAATGATACAGACCACGAAATCTAGAGGCTGTTGAGGAAACAAATCCAAGTAGTTGTGATAAAAACTTAAACTTGTGGGTCGTTGTATTTTTGGAGTTACACTCCATGGAAAATAGTGTTTTTGGCTAGTCCTGAAACTAGTCTTAAACATGTGTTTCGGGTAAAAACATCATAACTTATTCATAACAGATCCAAATTCATTAATACCAAATGCATTGGTTAGAGTACAATTTGTAGTATTTTTTGTAATATTTTCAGATACATACAACAAATATGTTGTGTGGGGAACGCTCTAAAAAATCGCTCTCTAGAATAAGCCAAAATTCAACAAGGTATGCCATTTTTGCTATAACTCCCTTTCTGAGAGGTTCCAAGCAGTGAAACCTAGAGGAATTACACAAAATACACTGAAGAACATTGTGTACTATTTTTAGATCTTTATTCATTACAGGTACATAGTTATGATTATTTCAAGTTAAGGTTGTTGACTAATCCAAAATTAGTCATGTGAGACTAAAGTAAAGTTTGATGAAAATGTTAATCTCTTTTTGTTAAAGTTAAGGAAGGTTTGCAAGTATGTGATCATATACACCATGTCTATTACAGAGTTACAAATCAGATTTGGATGATTAAATTGATGAGGACTTTGTTGAGGTACATGGTTGAGACAAGTAGTTGATGAGTTGGCACATACATGAGGTGTATAGTTAATGATGTTAGTACATCTTGATGAGTCATATTTTATGTGTATTTGATGCATGATTGGTACATATTTGGTGCATGGTCGATGAACTCATTGATGGTACAAGTTGAGGTACAGTTTGATGTATGGTACATGTTGGCATGAGTTATTGGTATAGGTTGTTATAGGTTGTTTGGTGCAGGTTGATTGGTACAGGTTTATATCAGTATATCTCATAGTGATGGTGTGACAATGGTTTCATCATTCTACTTATATTTCAGGGTGGCTGGATGGGGCAAGGACAAGTGGTTGTAGCCACCTTCTGGTTGTAGTCGGAGAACATAGGGGGTTGTATCCTCATTCTGGTTGTAGCCAGAGAATTGGGGAGTTGGAGCTACCCTCGGGTTGTAGCCTGAGAAACTAGGGGATTGGAGCCTCCTTCCAGTTTTAGATGGAAAACAAAGGAAGTTCTTACTTCCAATGAATGTAATTCTTAAAGACATATAAGAAAAATAATTATGTGGTTTTCTCCCACTTTGGGTTTTCACATAAAAACACTGGTGTATTGTGTATGTGTATGATTGTTCATTTGTTCATTGTTTATTTACTCTTCAATTATTGGATGATAATGCTGCATTGATATAACACTTGAATTATATGGTTAAAAAGGATTAAATTAATCTATTGTTTATTCACCCCCCCTCACGTAATCCAACAATGGCGATTTGGGGCTTTACTCCTTTAATTAGCCATTTTTTCATTGTTGAAGTATCAGATTTATCAGCACAATTGGAGGGTGGAAAAGTGTGCTAACAAATTGACATCATTGCTAGGGAACGTAAAACTTGATAACAATGAAATTAGTGATTTTTTATTTGATTGATATACTTTATTTTTGCTCACCTGGAAACTCCACAAGATACATGGACAAATCCACAGGGGAACTTACACAAGCAGATCTCCTAGTTTCGATTCTGTCGCAAGGTCTAGAGCTTGAAGAAACCCTAACATATTTCCCTGGAACAAGACTATTCCTTCACCAAAAACTCCTCTCAAAGTTGGTAAGCATATGAGTTTTAGGTTAGTTTTTTTTTACAAGCACTATGGTGAGTATAACTTTGACACCTTCACCTTTGGTTTATTTTTATTTCAAACTAGTAGGGTAGCAACTGTTCTTTTTTCTATCTGAGACTAACAATATGGCCACAACTGTGATTCCACCAGGAAGGTGGAGATTCTCTACGTTTGACCCACTGAGTTTTGTTTCATTTCTAGACTATCCTCATGACTTACCTGCACATAAATGGCTTAAGTGCATACCTTTGTTTGTAGGGAGATCGGAATAATTAGTTGAGGATCACTTGGTTTCTTTTTCAAAATTGTTGGATTATTTTGAGGTGGAACATGAGGATGTGGCGATGAGGTTGCTTTTGTTGACCCTTGAGGGGGAGAAACAAACATGGTACAAATCCCTTCTAGATGCCTTCATTTATGGATGGGATTCCTTCCAAGAGAAGTTTACTCAAAGATGGGATGATAAGCTGAACAACTTTTCCTTAATTAATTCTTTTGATAATATTAAAAAGAATGAGGATGAGACTGTCAATGATTTTAATGCTTGTTTTTTTAAGACTTATTATAAGATCCATGCTACCATAAGGCCTATTCATGATTACACTTTAAATTATTATCTTGAGGAATTTTGTTAATTTCTTGAAACCCAACAAACAAAAATTTTATGCCAATAATTTAACAACTCATAATTTAATCTACTGCTGATAAAAATTATGTAAACTATGTAGAAAATTTATAGTTGAGTTTTAACCAAAAAATGCACAATGGAATCATAAACAACATACACATTTGAACAAATATATTTATGCGTATTTCCCCTAGAAATACCCCGAAGGGAAAACCAGTAAATGAGAGGATTTTATTGGCTTCGGAGGAAGAAAAAAAATTACAACAACTAATTCATAAATTTCTTACACCCCAGCAAATTCAGCCTGTTTTTTCGGCCCTACTTTTTCACGCAGTTTTTTCGGCCCTACGTTTTCGTACATATTTTGTGGCCCGATTTTTTCACGTAAATTTTTCATCCCTGATTTTTTGCGTATCTTTTTCAGCCTTTATTTTTTTGTGTGCATGTTTTTTATCCCCAAAAAAACATCTTTTCACCAACTGCAAACTTACCCTCTTCCTCAGCTAAATCTCCCTCTTCCTCTCAGTTCAATGTGTGCCTCTCACACCGTCATACTCTTTATGAGTCTCTCACATTGTGCGTGTGACTCTCTCACCTCCTCATACAATGTGTGTGACACAAGCACATGAGAAAAGAATCCTTTTGTTCTCTTATGTGCTCTCTATGTGCCTCTCACTCTCCTTAGATCTTCTTTTATAACATTTTAATGAAAAAATCCATAACCCTAATATCTCAACGGTCAATATTAGATATTGTCTTTCCAATATCAACGACTGTGACTTAGTCTCTCATTGATATGATTTAAATCACTTAAGTCACTCAAATTTATAAAAATTTCACTTTATTCATTAAAGAAAAGCCACGTTAACTTTATAAATACAATTATAAAGTTAAATATCTAGAGAGTGTCACTTGAACACTTCCACATGCTAGGCATTGTCAATGAAAAAGTACCTATCTAAGATACCCAAAAAATAGAACTCCCTCTTAGAGAGGAAATTACTTTTGGAACCTCCACCTGGATTTGTATCCAACCCCATCACTCCATCTGTTGTTGTAGTTTCTCCCTCTCAACTAGAAAGCTTCCCTGCCACCTACACTGGATCATGTGTTGAAGATTTTTTCCTCCTCTTCATGCCCTTAGGAGTCTCCTCACACTCTTGAGAGTCCAACTATGTCATCTCATACAAGCCGAGACTCCTGACAGTACCACTTGTCACTGACACTGATCTTGAATCCAATATCCCCTTGGAATAACACACAGATTGTCCCAACAACATGTATAACCTCCCTTGTCTGACACCAAGTACTATTGTTGCATCCAAGTTAGCTCCCTCTGGATATATGTGCACATGGCCATGCTATAAAATAACTCCATATCCCTCATCTTCCAAAGCTGATACTGAGATAACTCTTACCTTCAACTACAGAAAAAACAAAACCTCTGCCACCTCTAGAGATCCTACTAACTCTAGTTGGAATCCCACACATCCAACCCCCTTAACTGCATGTATGGTACTAGTCCCACAATCCACCTGACAGTCTGAGTCTATCTCTAAAACACTAAGGAACATCAACATCATTCCCTTCATATGGTGATATGAGTCATTTTCCACAACCCATGTTCCAATGTCCCAAAACTCTGCACTACCACTTCATGAATGACAAGACACAAGATAAAATTCCTTCTCAAACTTCTCAACAAAATCATCGATCTCATTTGATTTTGATGCTACTACCCGTGTATCCTTCTCACTCTTCTTTTTGTTTGGACACTAGCTTGCATAGTGGCAAGTCTTATGACATGTAAATCATTTCACTTTTCTCATGTCCATTCCATCTCCCTTCTTTTATCCAAGCAAAACCCCTCCAATCCCTGCAATTCCTTGCGCCAAAGTATTCAGTTCCACTCTTCAAATTCCCAATTCTAATACCATGTTAATTTCTTGAAACCCGACAATCAGAAATTGTATGCCAATAATTTAACAACTTTGAATTCAATCTATTGCTGATGTAAATTCTATAAACTATGTAGAAAATTTACAACTGAGTTTTAACCAAAAAATGAATAGTGGAACCATAAAAAACACACACATTTGAACACATATTTCTAGGAAATGCCCCCGAAAAAACCACGAAGGGAAAACTAGTAAATGAGATGATTTAATTGGCTTTGTAGGAAAAAAAATTACAACAGCTAATTCAAAAATTTCTTATTCCCCAACAAACTCGACCTGCTTTTTTAGCCCTTCTTTTTCATGCATTTTTTGCCCTTCTTTCTCGGTCCTGCTTTTTCACGTGGCTTTTTTGGCCCTGCTTTTTCACGCAGATTTTTCATCCCTCCTTTTTTCTTCACACATATTTTTTGGCCTTGAAAAAATGTCTTTCCTCTAGCTGCAAATTTTCCCACTTCCTTAGCCAAATTACCCTCTTCCTCTCAGCTCAATTTGTGCCTCTCACACCCTCACACTCTCTGTGAGCTTCTCACATTGTGTATATGACTCTCTCACCTCCTCACACAATGTGTGTGACAAAAGCACATGAGAAAATAATCCCTATTTTCTCCTATGTGCTCTCTATGTGCCTCTCACTCTCCTTAGATATGCTTTTATAATCTCTTAATGATCAAATCCCTAACCCTAAGATCTCAACGATCAAGATTAGATATTTCCTTGTCAATATCAATGATTGTGACTTAATCTCTCATTGAAATGACTTAAATAACTTAAGTCACTCAAATTTATAAAAAAATCACTTTAGTCATTAAATAAAATCCACGTTAACTTTCTAATTGCAATTATAAAGTTAAATATCTAGATATCGTCACTCGAACACTTCCATTTGTTAGGCATCGCCATTGCAGAAGTACATGTCTGAGCTACCTAAAAACTAACACATTTGATGGTATTTTTGGTATTTTTTGAAGGCATAAGGAGAACCTCAAATATGGATGAGGCCAAGTCTACTATTATTGAGTTAGAAGGACATTTTATTACAGCCCGTGATTTCATTCTGATCCATGAATTTCAACTACCGATGGTTAAAGCAGTGAAGAAATTCCTTGTTTCTAAATATGAACCACAACATGCATCGTATCAGGTTCCTAGAGATGAGCAGGATGATCATCCCTCAGGATTAGATTATCTAGAACCAATAAGATACACCATTTGAGTCACATGAAAAGTTCCAAGAAGATGAAGGTGAAGATTTGAATACTCAAGAGTGTTCATTAGTTCCTTCCATTGGTGAAGATGAAAATTTTCAAGAGGATGAAAAGTTTCTAGAGGAGGAAATACAAGTTAATCAGGTAGAGATAAGTCAATAGGGGATTTCATTCATGCCCATCCTAGTAGAGGCTTTACCCTTTCCTATCACAACTATGGTCCAGGAACAACTTGATTAGATACCATTACAGCAGAATTCACTTTTGGTTCAACCAAAGGATGATATCCCTTACACTTTTTCTACGATTCTGCATCCCGAGGTTGTTCTTCAAGATCCTAATATTGATCAAGGCTTAGATATCAGGGTTCATCATGACCCAGTTGATCTTAGGATGATGGAGGTATTTCAGTATGAAGATTCTAAAAGTTTTGTCTCTCATGCATTCACACTTGTTATTGTTGAAATACCATGTTCTAAACTTCAACCAGTAGCCTTCAAACACCCAACAGCCTTCAACTATTCCTTCACTATAAAGTACATGAAGATATCTTTGGGTTATGTGAGATTTCATGATTGGTCCCCTTGGATGGTTGAATTTGTCGACCTCTCTCATCAAAATTATAATTTGGCTGCATGGTTACATTGGTCCTTCAAGTATGATGATTTGATCATGGCAACTTTGAGGTAAAAATTTTGGGTCTACGGTAGTTCCTTTTTTCCTTCCGCATTATCATTTCAATAGTTTAGCTTGCTGATTTTTCGCAGAATTTAGGACAACAATCTACATTTTCCTGGAAGTGTATTTCCCCTTCAGTTATTTACATCAATCTTTACATATGTGTTGTTGATTTTTTTCCTATTTATATTAGCATGTGGTCATGTCTTGTGTGTCTTTCCTTTCATGAATAAATGGTTGTCCACTAGTGCTTGTCCTAGTTCAATATTTGAATGTATAATCTTTCACATGTTGAGACTTTGTGTCTATCATTAGACTGAGTCTAGATGGGGGTCTCGTTTATTCATTATTCATAGGAGAGTCTTGAGTCATATTATGTCTTGTTCCTCATCCCTTATCATTGATTTTTTTTCTTCGATTTAGTAGTCCCCCCTCATCCAAGAATAGGGATATTGTACCTGGTTCATTCATCTTGATATTCTTGAGTTATCACTTCACGTTGAGGGAAGAGAGACATCATTGCCCTTCTTCTCAGCAGGTCATCATGTATCGACTTTGACACATTATCTATGGATGACACAAAATTAGATCACCTTGGTATCCATTAGCCTCATTAGTGGTTATCTCGCATCTAGCAGCGTTGAGTATCATTCGGCCTTGATTAGATGATCCTTGTCATTGTTTGAATTCAAAACGTCTTTCACAGTGACATGTTGTGCTCATACTTTAGGACCCATTGTCATTATTAGTGGTGTTCCTTCACACTTGACAGGTGTCCTCATTATTAAAATCTGAAAGTGATTCTATCCCTTGTGTCAACATCAACACATTTACCACAGGGAGGAGTGTACATTTGGGTGGTAGAAGGTAGTAGATTTGGATGAGACCCCTTGTGTTTTAGTGTTTCAGTGGGAGGATTATATTAATTTGGCTCCATTTCCCATTGGATAGGATTTGGTATCACAGGTCAATTTACAATATTTTCTTGATCAACTTACATGGACTTCTCTCCTTCCACACAATTACAAGGGTATTCTTGGTACATATTTCTCAATTCTATCAGAGCATTATTGATATATCATACAAAGTTCTCATGAAGTGGTTTTAGTTTTACAAACACAATGATTCTTATATTTCTTGACATCCCACAGGAGGATCCCATCCCATTGATTCATCGTTGTTAAAACCTATATTTTCTCCCTTGAAAATATTGAGGGTTAAGAGCCAACATGCACTATTTTGGCTATCATTCTAAGATTCTCCTAGATTTTAGCACTTGTGTTGAGCTAGAGATTGGTTCCCATCAGAGACAAGTATATGATTGGTACATGGTTGATTTATTTCAGAGTTTGAGCTCGCTTGGTTTCCCATGCAATTGAGTATTTGAGTTAGCTTGGTACGTGGTTTCTTTATTTCAGAGTTAGAGCTAGCTTGGTTTCCCAAGCATCTATAACATCAATCACTACTATGTTCATGAGGATGCCAATGTCAGGGAAATATTCCAAGTAGACCTCCACGTCTTCTATGAGACCATAAAATTTCACCTTTTTAGAACCAATACCATAGACAGTTCCATATGGGTGAGTTGTTTTCAAGCCAAGTTGTTTCATAACATTCAAAGACATTACATTTTTTGAGGCCCCAGAATCTAGCATACAATTGTTCAAACAGAGACTATTCACACCCGAAGAGATATAAAAGGGAGGGTTTGCATCCATTTTTCGTCCATGGTACATGGTGTTCAAGATTACTGGAGGGTCCTCTGCTTCAACCGGTACTTTCAACATGTTCAACACTTCTCTTCTCATAGAAGGAATCTTTCACATCTCCACCATAGGAACTAACATATTCATCTTTCCAATCATGGATGGGGCATCTATGTTCCATTGGATTTCTTCAACTGCTTGTGTTGTTCTTGGAAGTAATTCACAAACTTGAGGTAGGGGAGGTGGCATGACCTTATTTTTTGGTCGAGGTGGATCTTCCTTTCTTGGTTGAGATGGAGCTTTCTTCTCTAGTGGTGTATGAATTGGAGCTTGTGGTGAAGGAATGAGAGTTTTATTTCTTCTCGCATATGTAAAGATTTTTGTCTTCTTCAATTCTTTCCTTTGATGTTTGGTCAATTGATTTAGCACTCTGAGATGACCTTCTCTAGCTCTCATCTTCCTGACTTTATCAATTTGTTCCTGGGTAATGTCCACATACTCATCATCCTAGAAAGCACAAATTGTGTCTATGAAGTTCACATTGTCATGGGATTCCTCCTCTCATCTGGGACATTCATCTTCTGGATGGGGTTCTTGAGAAGGAGAACACCATGGTGATTCCTCCAAATTGACCATCCCAACAGGGTTCAAAGTAATAGGAGCCTTTGCCTATTGTTTGGGTTTTTCCTTCCAACCTATAGCATCCCTCTGTTGTTTGACGAATGGAGGTTTCAAGCAGATTCATTTCTTTCCAGACTTGTCAATTGGTTCATAAATTGATTTTGCATTTGGATGAACTAAGCATTCATTTGATCAATCTTTTGAGCTAGGAGAGTTATTGGATATGGTAGATTGTTTGTTGTCATATTTTTCTTTGCTTCCATCCTGGTGAAAGGATGTTGAAATGGCTCAATCTTGGAGTAAATAATATTCTCTTTGATTTCTTCACTATATTCTTTGGATTTTTCCAAAGTGTTGGGTTTCTTATCCCTTGGGATGAAACCAAATTTCCCTTCAAAGGAATTCACATAGAGGAGACGAACAACTTCTTCATATGGGAACAAATCCTTCGGGGTTTGGCTATATAATTTATCAAATTTGGTGTCAAATTTATTCACTGTCTCATTCTCCTTTTTTTTAATCTGGTTGAACTGAGTCATTAACATTCCACTATCCTTTTTTATCGCCCATCTTCTTTTGAAAAACTTAGGAAAATATTCATGTCATACTAGGTGATTATCTATAAAGCCTTTGAACCACCTCTTGGAATCTTCAATAAGGGATGTGGCTAGTAGTTTCATTGCCGCATCTTCATGTTCTACTCCTTCATTTTCCATGTCTTGAACAATTGCATAAAGGTGTTCTTTAGTTGTGACCACATTGTTTCCTGAGAACTTTGGAAACCATTTGTGGGATTATTTAGGAATAGCATTGGGATGTCCAGGGATGACAACCAAGTTCAAGGGATTTTAAAGGTATTTTTCCCAAGGATGAGCCATTGGGGAAAAGGGAAGGTTATCGTGGAAAAGGTTTTTGACAACGGGGGAGTTAAACAAAGCCTTTCTTTGGTATACTTTGGAAGGATTGAATCTTCTAGGGGGGAGGGTATTTTGGAAAGAAGGATTTTGGGATGGTGGAGTCTCTAGATGAGCTTTAAGAATAGCTCATCAAGAAAGGAAAGGGAATTTTCCTCGAGTGGATTCGTTAGGAAAGATAGGATTAAATACTTTGGGATCAAATATTTCTAAAGTTTTGTTAGGGAATGAAAGAGGATTCAAAATCCTCCCCTTTATGGGATTACCTACCCAGTGTTACCTTAGATAGACACTCCCCTCACTTTAGTTATGATAATTCACCAAAAGAGGGGAATCTCGATGAACCTAGCAGGATTGAGGTGGAAAGTGGTAGAATGGCCAATGAAACCCCTATAGGTCAATTTTGGAGATGGATAAAGGCTTGAAGAAGAGGTCTTGTGGCTAAGGAATGGTTTTCAAGTATTGAATACCTGCACCAATTTGTTATCTCTTCCCAGAACAAGACAATTGATTGAGATACAAGTCAAATAACCAAGGGGACAAGCAAGGAAAGCTTGTTTTCCTAAATTGCAGGATTTTATCAGATTTATATCAGCAAAGTAAACTACCAAGTGGCTGCAAAATATGTTTCCAAAAGTCAAGTGAAAGATACTAGAAACTAAGCTAACAATGACTAGTTTAAATTCCAAGAAATAGAACAAGACTTTAATGGTTTTTAGGGTTGTTTATCCACCCAAAAGATAGAAAATGACAAGTAGGTTAGTTATGGAAGCTTGCAAGAAAATTTTAATGGTAGAGTAGTGAGCAATGAAAGAGTTTAAGTGAGTTTTTCTACAGCACTGATGGTTGTAACATTAAATTGATTACATCAAGATAGTTACAAGGCTAATCTAGACACCCTAGTGGATCATGCAATCTTATATCAGTAAGAAAAGATTTCAATTTGAAAAAATGCAATATCTCAAAATTTCACGTATATCAATGCAATGATTTTATTTCTCCAATTCAAATTAGACTAGTTCCTTGGAAAATGGGTTATGGAGTCTTGGTTGTAAGAGTTAGACTTATTACTTCTCTAGGGGTGTAATCCCTTTTACTTTCTACAGCAAGTAAATCCAACAAGGTAAATCTAGGAGTGTGTAAGCCATTTTACTCCTCCTAGCAACCTTTGCAATAAATTATCCAACAACAATTATAATAGACTTGGTGGAGGGTGTATGCCCTTATACTCCTCTAAGGGTTTAGACAAGAATAACCATGAAATAAGAGAGAAACATCAACAATATGTAGAAATTTCATACCAATTCCAAAGATAGCAAGATAAACCCTCTTCTACCAAGAATATTCCACCACAAAGAAAGAACAAGCACCAAGAGAGCTAGCACACCACTTTTACTCGAAGAGACAATTATCAAGCATCCAAAAGTTTCACAATAGAGAGAGATATGTGATTTTCCCAAGAGGGGTGAAAATTTCAGCCACAAACATATGTAATTCTCAAGTGTTATGATATATCCAAATGAAATGAGCAAGCCTCTATTTATAGGAGGTCTTAATAAAATTGTTTTTCCACATTACTTAGGGTAAAACACAATTAGGGAGGTCGACCTCCTCTAATTTCCCCTTTACAAAATCAAAATTTAATTTTACAAAGAAGAAATCCCTAAAAATATGATGTCATGCCTCCCTAGGGGTGATGTTTTGGCTCAAATGGAAAGACATTGAGTTGAATGAGAAAGTCAATGGGCCTCCCAAGGCCTAGTCTCCATGTGCTAGGGTCTTCCTCCAAGGAGAAATATCATTCCACCATCAAATCATCCAATCACCACCAATCCTTAGCCTTCCAAGTGTGACTTCATACCCCAGAAGTGCATCGTATGGCCTTCAAAGGCAAGTCGTTGGGGCTAGGAAGGCTAGCAAATCACCTGCAAGGGATCCTCAAGTGCCTCTTGTTAGCACCATGATTTTCATAGCTAAGGTTAGAGGTTTGTGAGAAGTTTGTAAATTCATGTTTGTTAGCACCAATATTGTTTTTATGTCTGGCATCATCTAACATATCCAAGGGTTGGTTTCAAAAGGAATCCTATCATTTATTATTTTCATTTCCATTGGCAACTGAGCACTGTAAAATTTTCTATGCGGTGCATAGAGGACTTCATCGCGCAGAGGATATTGTTGCGCAAAGGATTCTGTTGCGTAAAAGATTTTGTCACATAGAGGATGTTGTCATGCAAAGGATTTTGTCACGTAGAGGATGTTCTTGTGCAAAGAATTCTGTTGCACAGAGGATGTTGTCGTGCAAAGGATTTTTTCACGTAGAGGATCTTGTCACGCAAAGGATTCTTTCATGTAGAGGATGCTTTCGCACAGAGGATGTTGTCACGCAAAGGATGTTGTCATGGATGGGATGTTGTCACGTGGAGGATATTTTTGCATAGAGGATGTTTTTGTGCAGAGGATGATGTCGCATAGAGGATGTTTTTGCGCAGAGGATGTTGTCGCACATAGGATTTTGTCACCCAGAGGATGTTGCCGCGCATAGGATTTTCAGAGGATGTTGTCGTGCAAAGGATGTTGCCATGCATGGGAAGTTGTCATGCAGAGGAATTTTTTGTGCATGGGATGTTGTCGTGCAGAGGATGTTGCATTGGAGAGGATGTTGTCGCACAGAGGATTTTCTTACACACAAGCTACAGGGTGCTGCGTCAATGACTGGTTTAGTGCTCAACTTCAATATCACGTTCTGATCATCTGGAGAAGAATTTTGAAAATCCCCAAGAGGTTTTTTTCGAGGACAAACCAAATAATAAAAACCTATCTCAAATTTGCTAAAGGTGTCACGTATTGGGAGATTCAAATGAATCTTTGAGCCTTATTTTAAAGTTTTCATGATTTCTTGTTTGAGACATGTTTTTGCGACACGTATTCCGGCCAGATAGAGATGAATTTAAAGAAGCCTAGAGATTTTTTTCTCTACATTGAGATTACCTACAAAAAACGTTCTCATATTTTACACAACTATTACAGTTTGAGAATTACAAGTGGCGTTTTGAAGCCTATTTTTCATAATTTTGCCTCCTGAAAAGCAGGAAATTAGTGAAACATGTCATTTTTTGTTTGTAACTGTTTCTATTTTTGGAAAGGGGTTGGATTTCGAAATGGTGAGTTGTAAAGGACCTATAGTGCTATATATTTCATGGTATGGGAGTAGAGAGGGGTTGGTTGGAAAAATAGTGTAGACAATGACTATTGAATGTAGCTTTCAAACTCGATTGAAACTTAATGAAAAGGGTCCTGAAACTTTGACGAAAAGATTCTAATGGTAGCAATTTGATGTATTGTACTCTCTCTTTTTGGTGGGTGTTATATATGCACTAAAAACACACTAAAACCCCTCAATTAAATTGTTTATCCGGGGTAATTAAACTTAGAGTTGTAGCAAAATATATGCCAAAGGTAGAAGGGCTTGTAGTTGTATAGTCTAACTAATGAAGTGGCTATCTAAAGGCTAATATATTCAAGAAAAGATATCTAATGAGAAAATCCTACTAAGCAACTTGAAACTATGTAACCTAAGTACTTTTGGGCCAAGGATCGATGGATAGTTCTAGAAAAATAAGTGAAAACCATATTTAAAGAAAAGTAGTTCATAACAATAAGCAAAAGAAACTATTAAGCATAACAATAAGAAAATAGCAAAAGCAACTATTAAGCATAACAATAAGCAAATACAAAAAGAAAACTACTTTCATTATCCCACCTAAATTCAATGAGCAACAACCCTATGAAAGAAAGTAAATAAACAAGAAACTATACTATCAAAGCAAGAATAGACAAGTAAGCAATTTAACTTATTAAAGCAAGTAAACAGTTGACTACCCTCAAATAACTTCTACTGCAAGTAATCTAATTAAAACTACTCATTGAACAACTAGCTAAGCTAAGAGGCAAGTGAACTCTATTCTTAATTCAAACTTCAAAACTATTTCTAATTCATAAAAGGAAATCTATTTAATTGAAAGAAAGAAGAACTAACAACTAACCTTTAATCTATGGTAAGCAAAACTGCTCTTTAATCTATCAAAATGAAAGACTATCTATCCTATAGCAACAATAAAACTATCTTCTGATCTATGAAAGCAAGAAACTATCTTTTAACCTATGAAAACTCAAATATAGTGTTGGTGGTTGTGTGAATGTCTTCGTTGTATTATAATATCTCGATGGAACTTGACAACAAAATATAATTCAAGCGGTATAAGCTCAATACTAATCTCAATAGCAAAGTGAAAGGTATGGATTAAAGAATCCAATGATAATTTAGCTATTACGGAAACAATCGTCAATTACCCTGCATATTCATGGAATTATTAACCATCAACAATACAACGATATTATAATTGTACTCTATGCTATGTAAGAAAAATTCATAATTAAATTCAATCATTAACTAAGAATTGTAATTGCAATCTAATTCTAGGAAAGAAAGTTCATAAAATGAAACTATGCTATATCTATTTTAATAATTCAAAATGCAAGAAAGAAAGTACTTAACAGTAATTAAAACATGACATATAAAAGACAAACTAACGAATACATTAACCAACAACTAGTTAAGAAATATCTACATAAAAATGGAATAAGCAATCTATAATTAAAAACTGAAGCTAACCCTATCCATCCATCAAATCCTTGGTAAAGAAAACATGAAATAAAACTTTGTTCTACTCTATTTCAAACTCTATTTTAAACTTGATTCTAAAAGCATGAATAAAATGCAATCTAACTTTTAATTGCACATGGGGTTAGTGTATGAATTTGCAAATTCATTCCTAACTACGAAATCAATGCATATTAAGACAAGCCTTCATACTAACCTGCAAAAGAGAGTTAAAATAATTAAACTACAACAACAAATTAGAAAGAAAATAAATAAAAGAACAGTTCATGTACAGGAAATAAAAAGAGATGTCTAAGCTATGAAATGCATAAACAACTTAAATAATAGTTACCAGACTGCTAGTGGGCCCCCCAACAAGTCGTGGTCACTTCTTAAAGGCACACCACGAACTCAACAAATCGATTTCACCATTAAAAATCAAAAACACAGTTTTATATAATTCTGGCAATGAAAAATGGAAAAACTGAGTAAAATCATGTTTGTCTCCAATACACTGGTTCTTCTATTGCTTAACTTCTATATGAACACCACAATGGTATTTATAAGATTTACAAACCAAGTGGTCGACCATTGGAGGGTCAAACCACTTCTAAAAACAACAAATTACATTAATGGTGCCCTAACTACCGAAATAGAGCGAATCAATAATCGTCCTGCTCAACAACCTAAACTGAGTTGTCAAGAGTTTAGTAGTTGGAGGGGGCAAGCCTAAGAAAAACCCATGTTCCTGATTCGCCCACCACTACCCGCCAATACCATAACTACCAAATCGCCCACTGTTTTTGTACAGGACGAGGTGCTAGATGGAGTGCCAGACCGGGTACTGGATCGAGTACTGGATGGAGTGTTGGACTGAGTGTCGGACGCATAAACGTGATGTGATTTTTCCCTGTAACACCAAAAAACGTGAATTATATCCTTGGAAACATAAAAACGTGATGAATTATACTCAATATCAACATCAAATATGAATTATACATACCTGGTGTGGATCATACCGTTTTGGCACAAAATTCTTCAAAAAGATTTTCCAAAACATGAAAAACACATATATACATTCGGCAAAAGTGTCTAATAACTGTCATAAAATTGATCATATCTTGGGCCCAACATTACCCCCACTTATGATTTTGCAGGTCCCACTACAAACAAAAATAAATTACCCCTTGTGACTAGGCTTGCTGAGGAGGATGAGCTTTGGAAGCTTCTCCTTCTTGCTGTGAAGACTTTTCCTTGTGCCTCTTGTGTTACTTCAATTGTGCTCTGAGGTTGTAGTTGGATTTGGTCATCTCATCAACCAATCGTTGAAGAGAGTTAACATTTTCTTGGAGGACTGCATTATCATGATGAAGGTGTGTGTCTATTGTCTTCTTTTCTTCCAACTGTTGGAGAAGCTGATGGTTTTCTTTTTGTAGCTTCTCAATAGATGGGGCAGAATCAGTGATCTTGGAGGAAGGCTTAGATCCTTTGAGGGATGTGGACAATCTATCATTCTTAGCATCTAGAGTAGGCATAGGTGAAGTAGGAGTGATGGGGGATTGATAAGGAGAGGTAGGTTCTGATTTTTTCTTTCTTTGTGGCTCTAATCCATCCACAAAAACTTCCCTAAGTCTCTTGTGAGGGCTCTCAAGATTGGAGGACACTTGGATAGGATCTGAAGCAGGTAGGGGTTTTGCATAAGGTTTTTTTCTTGTGCTCCGGGTACTCTTTTGAAAGGGTCCTTTACCAAATCGATTGGCTCCCCTCCTATTTGTGGGAATGATGGGAAAGTCTTGTTGAATCACTTCTTGGAGATTTTTAGGTGTGGGATCAAGAGAGATTGAAGGTATCGGTGGGTTAGCAATAGGCTTTGTTTGGTCTTTTCTCTTGGTCTTTTTACCCGATGAGGAAGCAGGGATATCAACAAGCATTTTGTATTGTTCCGGCAAAGAGAGGGTTTTTGCAAGGGGATTTGGAGTTCTTGGAGAGCGAGGCTTGGATAGAGAGATAGTTCTTAGGCCAAGTGGATTTTTGTCGATCTTGATTGTCAAGTAAGGGTTTTCAAATTGATAGATAAATGCATCCCAAGTTTTCCCTTATTTCTCCAATTCAGATAGAAAAAAGAGTTTGATCAAGCCATGGTGAAAGAGACTATTGTGGGGGTTAGTCACATTCTTCCTCACTTGAGAGGACATCTTCTGCAAGATTTTTAGAAAATAGAAGGGGAAGTTCAAAGGTTTGTTGAACTAAAAATGAACCAACAATCTGAAATGACAAGCTTTGAAAGTGGAATATCTACCTTCACATGTAATCAACCTCATGAAGAAGATGAGAGGGTTGATCAATTCCTCCTTTATCCACTCCCTAGAATATCCTTTTTCTCCTGAAATGTTCTGGAATTTGGGCTTAAACACCCTGTTATAACTTGAGCACGTGTTATCCACATTTTTTGTTATCGAGATGGTGACATGATAATGACATGGTAATGGAAGATCTAACTCTTCATTTAGATCATTTTCATGAAGAAAGTTACACTTATCAGCTTCTCAAAATCACACTTTTGAAAATAGTACGTAGGCTGCATATATACTATCCTGCGGAAATACTTGATTTCCGCATGCTGCATTCAGTCTGACTGCGGACTTTCCGCACTGTGTTAATGGTCAAGATGCGGAAATGTTTCTAAAGGGAGAAAATGAATAAGTTCTCGATCCTTCTAGAAGGAATCTTCTAGAAGGATGAGTTGGAGTTCGAATGGTTGGCAAATTAATGAGTTTCCAGATATCTTGGGATTACATTCTATCCAAGTAACTAAACAATCTTCTCCTATATATTGAGGAGATT
>JASDQU010201742.1:2637-18998 GCA_032191745.1 Picea mariana | reverse complement strand
AATGAAAGACCTTGGCCTAATGCATTATTTCTTAGGTCTTGAGGTATGGTAGAGTCCAGAGAGGATCTTCCTTAAGCAAGGGAAGTATGCAATCGAAATCCTAAAGAGATTCGACATGTTGGAATGCAAATCCATGAATACACCCATGGAAGTGAAGCTAAAGTTGTTAGTCGACACTTCATCAGAATTGATTGATGCCACATTGTACAAACAGATTATTGAATCGCTGATGTACCTGGTGAACACTAGACCATAATTTTTTTTTTCCATGAAAACCTTGAGTCAATTTCTGGTAGAACTCAGACATGTTCACCTAGTGGCTACAAAACATGTGATGAGGTACCTTAAGGGTACAATAGATTGTGGTCTCATCTATGATGGAGATCATGATTTCACATTGAGTGGATATACTGATGCAGATTGGGCAGGAAGTGTTTCTGATAGAAAAAGCACTTCAGGATGTTATTTTAGTTTGGGATCAGCCATGATCCCGTGGCAGATTAGGAAGCAATCCAACATTTCTCTCAACACAGTGGAAGCAAAATACATTGTTGCATGTTCTGCCAGCTGTGAAGCTATATGGCTTCAAAAGTTGTTGACTGGCCTATTTGACCTAGAGATGGAAGCAACCATGATCCTATGTGAAAACCAGAGCTGCATAAAGATGACAAAGAATCATGTATTCCATGACAGGTCAAATCACATAGAGATTTGATATCATTACATCTGTGACATGGTGTAGAGAGGAGCCTTAAAACTCCAGTACGTTAGCACATATGAACAGGTTGTTGATGTGTTGACCAAGACTCTATCTCGTGTAAAGTTTGAGCACTTTCGAGATAAGCTTGGTATTGTTCGAAAGAACCTTCCTCGAAAGGGGGAGTAGTTGATGTGATGAGACATCTCTTGCTTCTAGCTTCAGTGCTGTGACATAAATCAAGAAGATGTGATGAGACTAGTACTATGCTTTCGTCTTAACAGTTGTGACGTAAAGCCAATCTAGTATCTTGCTTCGAACCTGATGGTTGTGACGTAAAGCAAGAAGATGTGATGAGACTAGTACTATGCTTTTAGCTTGACAGTTGTGACGTAAAGCCAGTCTAGTATCTTTCTTCCAACCTGATGGTTGTGACGTAAAGAAAGAAGATGTGATGAGACTAGTACTGTGCTTCTGGATTGACNAGACTGGATTTACATCACAACTGTCAATCCAGTCTAGTATCTTGCTTCCAACCTGATGGTTGTGATGTAAAGAAAGACGATGAGATGAGACTAGCACTGAGCTTCTGGCTTGACAGTTGTGACGTAAATCCATTCTAGTATCCTCCTTCCAGCTTGATTGTTGTGACGTAAAGAAGGATGAGTTTCTTGCTTCTAGCTTGACTATTGTGACATAAAGCAAGACTATGAGATGAGACTAGAACTCTGCTTCCAGTTTGACAGTTGTGACGTAAAGCTAGTCTAGTATTATGATGATGATCCAGCCTCATGCTATGATGATGATGTATTAGTCCTATACTCATACATACTAATGCAGATGATGATTGCATTCCTTTGAGAATGACGATGTTGTCGATGAAGAAAATTTCAGATGATTTATATATATGTCAGTCAGTGTTCCAAGATGATATTGATGATGTTGTCCTCTCACCCACTTGATGCTATTGATGATGTTTTCCTCTCTCTCTCGCCTGATGTTGTTGAAGAATGCCCTTCTTGTTAAGGGGGAGTGTTGAAATAATGTAACTGCAAAGTTTATTCTTATTATTATTTGATATATTATTCATTGGATCAATCCCCATTGTGGATTTATCATGTCGGTTATTGTAAAAGGACCAAATCCCCTTTTGCGGATTGGTCATAATGTAATTGTAATAGGCAAAAGAAGAAGTCGACCCCAGAATATATTTAAGAGGCTCCAGAATATAATAAAGGTGGTTTTAACCACCCAGTTTGAGAAGTCGGCCATGCCAGTGAAGAGACACTTCACACATGCCAGATTTGTATAAATAAGGAGGCTATCACCTCACTTAAACACACACCTCACTTGCTCATTAGGAGACAAGTTTTGGAATTGCAGTTGGAGAAGACAGAGAGAGAGTGGCGCATCTTTGGGAGAGGATCTTTTGTATTAGCTTGATTTATCTCTTGGCGTTGTATTGGCTATCTATAATAAGGAAGTTTTGTTGGGTTTTCTTCCCCTAGAGGGTTTCTCAGGATAAATGTTGTGTCTCTTGTGATTGTGTATTTCTCAATGATCTTGTGTTATGCTATTGTTATCTATTGAAATGCAAAGAACTATAATGATGGCTTAAACATTAACACTTTCATCTGACAATAATGTTTTGACATCTATGTTTCTCATAGACTCCAAATAATCAACAATAGGGTCATCAAAGTCACAAAGAAATACCTCTTTAAGTTGTTGTTCCAACTGAAAACTAAAATGTTGCTACTGGCTTCCTTTATTGATGTCAATGTGGAATGTAGGTTGCCTAATATTTGTTGTAGATCCAAAACGGTCACATGCTAATCTATCAATCTGCTCATTTTCTTTTGCATTTTCAAAGGCAACAATCAGAACTTCAAGACAACCTAAGATAGTAGATACATTTGATATAATGTCAAAATAATCTACACTATGGTTATCACTATGTATATCACCGATCTCTAGGTCATAATGAGAAGTATCCTCTACTGCAACATACTCTTCATGACTATCTAACTCTTTACTCAAAAAATTGAATTCATGACAACACTCTGGATAGAGAAAGTTATCGGAAAACTTTTCTTTGCAAAACAAATGAAAAGCAACATGAAATATGTCAAAGAGTTGATACTTACAATGGGAAGATATTGGTACCAATCATGATAAATCCCCTCTAATGAAAACCCGAAGAGATTAATCTGAACATCCTCATGCACAATTTGCAACCGATGAATGAAATCATGAAAATACAGCAAATGTTTAGCTAGTATTTCCCAATATTCTCCTCAAAATCTGGGAATAATACCTTCCCATTCATCTCTACTAGGGACTGGATTAGGGAAACCAACTATCTTTGAAAAATCACAAAACTCATACCTCTTAGCTAAGATCTTGTCCATTTCATATGAGTGGAGTCGTCAACAAATTTCTGAACAATGGAGTCGCCACTGAATTCGTCCTTCATGGAGTCGCCACTGAATTCTCCCTTCATGGAGTCGTTATATAGATGATTCCAACCAAACTAATGATGCCCAACCTTTTTCTATCATCAAAATTTGGGACTATGTTGTCTCCCAGGGAAGCTTGCTTCACACTCCTCTCCTCGATAATGGCACCAATTTGTTATCACTTCAGGAGTCTCTTCAGGTTGTAGATCAAGAGATCCTGGTAACTTTATCAGAATGATAAAAGATGTATTAATTTGGATCAAGTTGGATGACTTGATATGCTCTCATTCACTCAAAATACATATGGATATACTCAAACATAAAAGGTTTTCAACTATACTTGTTCAAAAAGTTTTATCAAGAAATGAATGTATGAAGAATACTTATCATACTAGCAGAAACACACACACACAAAGCGTATATGAATGGCCAGATATAACAAGGACAAATACTTGTGAGTCTAGTCTATCAATGAAGAGACAAGATGGAAGGTATCTATCATTAGATAAACATAGATAAATGCATATAACATTCTCTCACAAGCATAGAAAAGATAGAAGATGGAAGTCTGAACAATATACACAAAAGAAACTTCTATTTCAATATATTTCCAAAATGTCTTACAGTAAAGAGTACCATAGATTCTTCAATCTCGAACCTCTTAGTCTCAAGTATTGAACCTCTATTTACATTGAAAATAATAAGACTTTATAGAAATTACAACGATAAGATTAGATCCCAAATTGTTGGATCTAGAATTTCTAAATACAGAAATTAGTTGTTATTTTGCTGGAAATGAAATCATAAAAATAAACTAAAAATGAAGTCTCAAATAGCTAAGAACTGCTGGTCAGAAATCTCCTTGGAATGGGATTAATATGTCTCTTATTATTTTCCAAGTGGGATTCATCAAATATGGAGACGTTCTTTGATGTCGTAGACTTGATCCTTGATAAAAAAGAACTCGAATGATGTTTTTCTTTTCTGAAGGTGTGACATTGGATTCTCTCTCTGATATCCTAGAATAATCTTGGAAAATATACCCTATTCATAGCTCAAAATAAGGCACAGGATATGCCAGCTCTGAAGTGGAAGATGTTGTTGTATTAAGATCAGAACCAATATCTCGTGAAACAACTCCATCTCTAGTACTCGAGCCTTGACATCTAGACACTTAACAATCCCCAAAATCTTTGAATATCTCCTCCAAAGGTGGATTTGTATGTGGCAAAGAATTTCGATCACTTATCCTCTAATTGCTATGTTTGCTTCCTTCATTAATCTCTTCTCATCTCTTCATAGAGAATATATATAAAAATTTATTTTCTGCCTGCTCATATGAAAAATCCTCCATCATCCTCAATTCGCTTTCATTCATTAGTTTGATTAGGTTTATGATCCCTCGAAAGAGAAAAATCTTTTCCATATGTAACACCTTGTTTCCCTTAGTTTGTAAATATAACTATATGGGCCAAGGAACTATGGAAAACTTAAAAGTGTGAATGTTTGGTTTGATGAACCTTGTTTAGAAGGTTGATGAATGTAAATTATGTTATTTTAATAGAAAATGGTTACATGTTGCATGACTGCTGAAAGAGGGGATGTGCTAAGAGAGACCACGAAATGATGTGAAATGTGGTGGAGGGGACCAGGAATGGTTGCGTTCACCTCCACCGAACCAGTACCATGTTGGAATTAATTTTCTCAGATCAGAACAACCCCCTGACCCAAGAATGAATTATAGTTGGGTTGGTAGGTGGGAAGGCCTCCTCAAGAGTTAATGAGGGGATGGGGTAGACCTCCCATCCGTAAGGCTTCCATACCTGACCATGGACTAGAAATTATAGCCACATATAATCTTGCAGAGAAAGGCAAGAAAGGAAGTGTGGTGGGAAGAGGGAGACTTGCAAAGAAAATGTAGAGACAAGAGAGGAAGCTCTCGGGTCCGAGGAAGGACTGAAAGAGGAATGGTGATTTTTGATCACAAAAAATGGAGATTGAGCCAAGAGAAGGAGAGTAAACTTTGTCCTTATCTATTTATGTATTGGGAGAAGGAGAGTAACCTTCATCCCTAACTTTTGTTGAAAGAGATTGAATCTCAAAGCATCGTGGCTTATGCTTGAGGGTGGTCAGTGATAAATACATTGGAAGTGACTAAGCCTATGGTTGGGTTGAAACGAGCACCCCTTTCATCATTTGCATCACATTATATGGTTATGATAAGTGTTTTCTTGCCTTATGCTTTGAATTGTAAATAATGGATGTATGCGAGCATTTATATGTCTATAAAGGGTTCTTTCTCTGTATTAAATGATTAAGTTATGAATACGCTTTCATTCACCTGAGAACCTATATGTATGCTTGATTTCCCATACATCCATGTTTAGTCACTCGAAGGCACTCTCCCATGGAGCTACATCACTATTCTAGAGTCTAAGAAAGCCTCTTGGCATAGTGATTGTCTTGGTAAACTCACAAGTTGCCTTTCCTTGACTTAGAGCTTAAATCTCTGCAAGTTGGGAAGGTGTTTCCTTCAGACCAGTAGTATAGGAGACTTTGAACTTACACCTATGTCCTTAATTGAAGACTCGAATAAGAGCAGGGATCATAGCCCAAGAATTATCGGAGGATTCAGGTGACTTGGGTCTAGGAACCTTGGAGCTCGAAGCTCTGAGATGTCTAACTGTCACAACGATCGATCTATGAATAGAGATCGAGGGTGGGGAGTCATTGCAGAGCGCGAAGGTAGAAGTAGCGGATGCTCTAGTTCATGGCCCACAATTCACCATTGTCGTTGATCTCGTCGACTAGGAGATCAACGACTCTGATTCGACCAAGTTTAGCAAGTACTTCCAGATTGCGGAGGTTGAGATATCTGATAAAGAGTATGCATGTTGGGTCCCCATAATTGTTGTGAGCCATCGATCAACGTTAAGAAGTGACCAAGTGTCGAAGAACCAGAACAGAGGAACGCCAAGAGGGCGAGAAGGATTTATTTTCATGAAATCCTTCGAACTAAGTTATCAAAATCCCCAAATCCAAGGAGTGCATGGGAAATTGAAATCCTATAAGGATCAAGCTCATAAGGGATAGAACATTTCATAAGGATTGATGAGATCCAAGAGTCAGACTCATAGGGGGAACAAAGGTTGAGACCTTTGAATACTGAGAAATCTTCTAAGTTAGAAGAGATTAGAAGCTCAGGAGTTGAAGTGATAGTGCTCGTTAGATCCTAGTACAAAGGATCGACAGACGTCTGATTGGAGCAAGGTGCATGAACCTTATCGCTTCTCACATGCAAGAGAGAGAACTTAACAAAGTTTGAGATCTGAGATTCCCGAAGTTCGGAGAGCCGAAAACCCAAAGTGAATCCCAGTCATACGATCAACCAAAGTGAATTTGAGTCATTAGATCACCCAAAGTAAATCTTAGGCATCGGATCGTCCGAGGTAGATCTGAACCGTCAAATCCCGAGGATAGGTGGCATGAATCTATGGATTCTGGGTAAATACTCAAAGTAAATTTCTATTGTTGGATCATCTGAAGTAAACCTCAAGCCTCATATTTCCAAAGTGAATCTAAGCCATCAGATCAGCAGCTTCAGGAAATCCATTTGATAGTTTCTCAGTTGAGATTTGAGATTCGCGAAGTCTGAAGTTCTAGAAATATGAAGCGAATATCAATCATCTGATCATCTGAAGGAGATATAAGTCGTTTGATCATCTGAACTGAGTTGTCAAATCATATGAAGTAAACCTCAAGCATCAGATTGTCGAAGTGAATCTCAGCCGACAGATCAACAGCTTTGAGAAATCCATTCGAGAGTCTCTAAGTTGAGATTTGATATTCGTGAAGTCTGAAGTTCCAAAAATCCAAAGTGAATCTCAGTCATCCGATCATCTGAAGCAGATCTGAGCCATCAGATCAGTTGAAGTAAACCTCAAGCGTCGAATTGACAAAGTGAATCTAAACCATCAGATCAGCAGCTTTGGGAAATCCATTCGAGAGTTTCTCAGTTGATATTTGAGATTCATGAAGTCTGAAGTTCCAGAAATCCGAAGTGAATATCAATCATCCAATCATCCGAAGCAAATCTAAGCTGTCAGATCATCCGAAGTAAACCTCAAGCATCATATTTCCAAAGTGAATCTGAGTCATTGGATCAGTAGCTTCAGGAAATCCATTCGAGAGTTTCTCAATTGAGGTTTGAGATTTGCGAAGTATGAAGTCCTATAAATCCGAAGTGAATCTCAATCGTCCAATCATATGAAGAAGATCTGAGTCATCATATCACCTAAAGTAAATCTCAAGCATTGGACCACCAAGGTTGAGTCATCAGATACCGTCTATTTAGGAGAAGGCAAGGTCTGAGAGTTGATATTTCCAAAGCCTGAATTTCTGAAAATCTAAAGTAAATCTCAACCATCCGATCATCTAAAGTAAAGTTGAGTCGTCAGGTCGTCTGAAGTGAATATCAAGTGTCAGATCACTCGAAGTTGATATAAGTCATTGGATTGAGAGGAGGCGTGGTGTAGATCTGAAAACTCTGGATAAATATCTGAAGTAATTCATAGTCGTCAAATCTAAGGGAGACATGGAGAAAATATCTGGACTCCAGGTAAACACTCAAAGTAATCCTCAATCGTTGGATCAAGAGGACATGTGTCAGTGGATTATAGCCTTCGGATAAAATCCATTGGGAAAAAAGGGTGAAGTTTGAGATTTGAGATCTCAAAAGTCCAAAACCCGAAGGGGATCTCGATTGTTGATCGAGAAGAGGGACACATGACCGTTGATCCAGCTGAAAGGTCAACCACCTAAAGTAAATATAGGGTCATTTATTAGGAGGAAAGGTGTCCATAGATCATCAACTTGGAAGATTGAAGTACAGAAGAGAGCAAGGTTTGAGAGTTGAAACTCCCAAAACCCGAAACCACAAAGGAGATCTCATTCGTTGATTTTGCAAGAGGTCGGATATGATACGTAGGTCTGAGAGGGGAAGATCTGGACCACCAGTTTTAGAAGTACCATCAATATCGGGAGATCAATAGTCTTGTAGCATTGTGGGGATAGGAGTTGCATGGATGTTAAAAAGTTGAGGGTGGGTCGCAATTCAAACTGTGGTTTTGAAAAGAGGACACATGGAGGCTCGAGGAGAATTGCGAGCTGAAAAATAGTTTGATTCAAACCACCTTTAGTCATGTCCACAATCACATGGTCCTGTAAGGTCATTTCCCAACATCACATCAAGAGGGGGCTTATCCAGAAAAGGAGCTAATGCCTAGTACTCAGAGATTTCACAAGGGAGCGAAAGGGAAGGTCGCGGGTGCCATTAAACCTGCACGAAGGAGCCGAAAGGTTTTGTGTTTAATTACAGAATGAATCCATCAAGGTCTTAGAGAGTAGTTTGGCTTTAGAATCAGAGATCCTTAACCGGAAGACCGGGTTGGTTCCTTGACGGTCCAAATTGGAACCCGTAGAGAGATAGGATTTTTTATTGTAAGGAGGACGAATTTTTTTATTTTTTATTTTTAGCCCATCGTGGGCATGTTAAAAATTGGTATCAGAGCATGGTTATACCACTTGGCCTACTTGGGATTACGGATGAGTCACTTAAAAACTCTATCTGGAGTACATTTAAAAGAGTGACACCCTACCTTACCTCTTTCTTAAAAGTTTGATTAAAAATTTTATTAAAGAAAAGAATGAAACTTTCTACTGTGTGTATGCATTTAAGAAATTGAACCGTGTATTTTTCATGAACTAATAAATTGTTAGCTAAAAATAAGTGTTTGTTCAACACTTGAGCAGTCAGTAAATCGCAGGAAAACTCCAAGACTAAAGGATGGTGATGTGTCATGAAGTGGTGGGTGGCTTAAACAATAGAGATGAAGAATCTAATGAAAGGAGGGCGGTGGAAAACCCTCCAGACCTGGCTGAAACTGTGAGAAGCCTCAGGGACGAATTACAGAGTTGCAAGGATGACAATGAGAGATTGATAAAGGAGCAAGAAAAATAAACATAAATTAATGCATTCTTGTTGCAGATCTTATCCGACATACAGAGGCAACTACAACACTAACTCGCAACCAATCATGTGGACCGATGACATAAGAAGAGAAGTCAAATTCCACCTGAGATCCGAAAACATGACTCCATAAGTGACCACACTGGGATAAGTACCTCAAAGAAATCCCAGCCTAGAGGCAGGGGACACCCATCGGTAGATTCCTCGAAAAAGGAAGCTGGCAACTCCGAAAGATCTTCTAGTAGCAGAGCCAACTCACATTGTCAGAGGAAAGGAAGGAAGAGGAAGCGTTCCAAACATCATGATCTTGAGGAATTCAAGAAAGCCAAACCAGCCTCTTTTGATGGATAAATTAAGAAAAGAGAAGAGGAGGAAGCTTGGCTGCTTGGTTTAAAGAAGTACTTTAGAGTCCATGACTACTCTGAAAGCCTGAAGGCTCGAATAACCATCTTCAACCTAAATGGAAAGGCTTCCATATGGTGGAATACCTTAGAAATGTGAAAGGATTCCATGAGAAGGACTTGTCATGGAAACAGTTCGAGAAATACTTCAGGAAGCAGTATCTGTCAGAGAAATACATGGATGGGAAGACTAAGGAATTTTATGAGTTCTGGTTGGGGCAGCTCACCATAGATGAATTTGTCAACAAATTCCTTGAACTATTGAGGTATGTACCCTACATAAAATATGAAAAGGTAAAAATGCAGCAGTTCATTAGTGGGTTACCTCAGACCTACCGGGACAAAATTGAGTTCAACGAACCAAAGACCGTAGAAGAAACTATATGGAAGGTGAGGTATTGTTATGAACAGTTTGGGAATAATACAAGACCTCATGAGGACTGGAAGAAGAGGAGTAGTTTGGGATTCTAGAAGAAGGGGTTTAAATCCTCAAGATTCAAGAACTATAGAAAATATTCTAGAAGGAGCCTCCCTACTAGAAGTGTATATCAGCAAAATTTCCCCTCTCAAAGTGGAAATAAAAATTTTAATGCAGCCCCAGGAAAGACTGATAACCTAAAGAACGAAACCTTAAAATGTTGGGGTTGTGGAGAGGATCATAAATTGAGGGACTTCCCACACAGAAAACATAACAGTAAGAAATTCTGCAACATCTAAGAAGTGACCACCGTCAATGATGTGGCTAGGAGCATGCCATGAGTCTATGCAGCATTGGACAATAATCAAGCTGACCACCAAGCTTCAGTAGTGGAGCTAGAAGGTATGATCATCGACCATATAGTTTCTATTTTAATTGACCCAAGTTCTAATTTGAGTTATTTGGCCCCTCAAATTGTTGATAAGTGTAAACTACAACCAAATAGACATGTTAAACTATGGTTGAAGCAATTATCCATTGGGACCAAAAGAAAAGTGGCAGAGGTCATACTAGCCTGTCAATTCATCATGGGTGGATTTCCCACCCAAGCGAACCTTAACATACTTCCCCTAGGATCTTATGACTTGTTGATTGGTATTGATTGGTTGGCTTCTTACAAAACTAAATTGGACTGTTATCATAAAAATTTAGAATGTGTAAATGAAGAAGGGAGAAAGACGACCCTCTAAGGAATTCAGAAGCTTGTCTCAGTGAGGAAAATATGAACCCTTCAAATGAAAAAATATTACAGAAAGGGGTGTTCCTTATATGCCATACAGTTAGTGGAATCTGTTGAGGATGACAAACCAATCCTAGAGGACCACCCCATATTAAGAGAATACAAGGACGTGTTCCTAGAAGAAGTACCAGGTCTACCTCCAAGAAGGGATATTGACTTCTCGATAGAAATTACACCGGGAGTGGTACCAACATCTAGAACACCATATAGGATGAGCACACTAGAGCTGGTTGAGATCAAGCTATAGCTAAAGGAGATTATGGACAAAGGATACATCCGACCTAGTGTATCTTCGTGGGGAGCACCCATATGTTTTGTGAAAAAGAAAGATGGCACACTCTGATTGTGCATAGATTACAGACAACTCAATAAGACAACCATAAAGAACAAGTACCCCTTACCAAGACTCGATGACTTGTTTGACCAATTGGGAGGTGCTTCCATCTTCTTGAAGATCGAATTAAGGTTTGGATACCACCAAGTCTAGATTAAGGATGAAGACATCCACAAAATAGCCTTCAGGACGAGGTATGGTCACTATGAATTCGTGGTGGTGCCATTTGGGTTAACCAATGCCCCCACCACTTTTATGTGCTTGATGAATAATGTACTCAACAAATTTCTGGACAAATTTGTATTGTTTTTCATTGATGATATCCTAATATACTCCAATAACAGGGAGGAGCATGAAGAACATCTTAGACTAGTACTTCAAGTACTAAGAGAGAATCAGTTCTACGCTAAGTTTAACAAGTGCGACTTCTTTCAAAAGCAAGTCCATTGCTTGGGCTATGTCATTTCTAAGGAAGGGGTGGCAGTGGACCCCGATAATATTAGATATATTATGGAATGGCCTACCCCAAAGGATGTATCAGATATCAGATCCTTCATGGGCCTAGAAGGATACTATAGAAGGTTCATAAAAGGATTTTCCAAGATTGGTTTCCATATCACTGCCCTTCAGAAAAAGGGGATCAAATTCATTTGTACATCAAAATGTGAAGAAAGATTTCAGGAACTGAAACACCTCCTGACCCATGTACCCGTGCTAAATATTAAAGACCCGGATAATGATTTCCTCGTGTGTATAGATGCCTGCAAGGAAGGACTCAGAGTGGTCCTTATGTAAGAGGGACGTGTAATTTCCTACGCATCCCAGAAATTAAATGAGAATGGGATCAATTATGTGACCCATGACCTAGAGTTGGCTACCATAGTACATGCTTTAAAAATGTGGAGGCACTACCTCATGGGAAGGAGATTTGTGCTTATGACACACCATTGTGGGTTGAGGCATATGTTCGATCAACCGAAGCTCAATGCCAGGCACGCTAGGTGGATGGATCTCCTAAGTGAATTTGATTTCAAAATCAAACACATAAAAGGGAAGGAAAATAGGGTGGATGATGCCCTTAGAAGAAGTATAAAAATGATTCATCTGGAAGCAGTAAGCACCTATGAAAAAGATGTCAGGGAAAGAGTCATAAATGCACAAGAGACAGATGCATTCTTCAAGACTGTTACCTCATATCGAAAACAAGAGCCTATAGGGATGAAGTATGAAGGCTACCAGATGCTCGAGGAAGGGTTGTTGACTTACAGAAACAGATTGTATATTCCAAACTGTGACGAATTGAAGAGGATCATAATGGATGAACTACATAAGAGACCATACACTAGTCACCCAGGATATCAGAAGATGATCACGGCCACTAGGAAACAATTCTATTGGCCTAGGTTGAAGAAAAACATAGCTAACTATCTAGCTAAGTGCTTAGAATGCCAACAAGTTAAGGCAGAACACCAGCATCTAGCGGGATTGTTATAGACCCTACCAATCCTAGAATGGATATGGGAACCATCTCCATGGATTTCATCACCGGATTACCAAATTCGACCAAGAAAAATGATGCCATCATGGTCATGGTGGAAAAACTGAGTAAGTCTTCTCATTTCGTTCCTGTCAAATAAACTTGCAAGGCCATAGATATTGAAAATATCTTCGTGAAGGAGATATTTAGACTACATGGCATGCCCAAGGAAATCGTATCTGACCGAGATACCAAATTCACTTCAATATTTTGGAAATCCCTAATGGTCGGTTTTGAGACAAAATTGTTGTTTAGCACAGCTTATCACCCTCAAACTGATAGACACACAGAAAGAGTGAACCAAATAGTAGAAGACATGCTAAGGATGCATGCAATGCATCATCCTAAGAAGTGATAAGACTACCTACCATCGGTAGAGTTTTCCTACAACAATGATTATCAGGAACCCTTGAAGATGAGCCCTTTTGAAGCCCTCTATGGTAGATAGTGCAAGATTCCAATCAGCTGGAGTAACCCAATTGACAGAATTACAATCGAACCTGACATGCTGAAAGAAATGGAACAACAAGTGGTTCAGATAAGACAAAATATGAATATTTCTCAGGATAGATAGAAGAGTTATGCCGACAGAAAGAGAACTCCCAGAGAATTCAAGACCAGAGACAATGTCTATCTCAGATTTAGACCCAAGAAGAGTTCCCTGAGAATGAGATCCTGTGCCAAGTTCGCACCTCGGTATCGTGGATCCTTTGAAGTCTTAGATAGAGTGGGACTTATAGCCTATAGGATAGCACTTCCTCCCACTGTAAAAGCACATAATGTCTTTCACGTTTCATTATTGAAGAAATATGTATATGATTCTAATCATATAACTGACTAGTCTGTGATCTAGGTGGAGCCGAAGGGAAAATTCCTACCAGAACCCCAATTCATATTAGACATGAAGGAAACCTCACTCAGGAACTGAACCATTGCACACGTCAAGGTTCAGTGGAAATACTTTGGCCCAGATGAGGCTACGTGGGAAATGGAGGATTCCATGAGACAGGCATATCCGATTTTGTTTACTCCTGTACATACATGTCATGATAATAGATAGAACATTGAGGACAATGTTCCTTTAAGGGGGAGGGAATTGTAACACCCTATTTCCCTCAGTTTGTAAATATAACTATATGGGCCAAGGAACTATGGAAAACTTAAAAGTGTGAATGTTTGATTTGATGGACCTTGTGTGGAAGTTCGATGAATGTAAATTTTGTTATTTTAATAGAAAATGGTTATGTGTTGCATGATTGTTAAAAGAGGGGATGTGCTAAGAGAGACCACAAAATGTTGTGAAAGGTGGTGGAGGGTACTAGGAATGGTTGCATTAACCTCCATCAAACAAGTACCATGCTGGAATTAATTTTCTCAGATCAGAACAACCCCACTGACCCAGGAATGAATTATAGTCGGGTTGGTAGGTGGGAAGGCCTCCTCAAGAGTTCATGAGGGGATGGGGAAGACCTCCCATCCGTAAGGCTTCCAGACCTAACCATAGACTAGAAATTCAAGCCACACACAATATTGTGGGGGAAGGCAAGAAAGGAAGTGTGGTGGGCAGAGGGAGACCTGCGAAGAAAATGCAGAGACGAGAAAGGAAGCTCTCGGGTCCAAGGAAGGACTAAAAGAGGAACAATGAGTTCTGATCACAAAAAATAGAGATTGAGCCAGGAGAAGGAGAGTAACCTTCATCCTTATCTATTTATGTATTGGGAGAAGGAGAGTAACCTTCGTCCCTAACTTCCGTTGAGATGGAAGTAAGAGATTGAATCTCAAAGCATCATGGCTTAAGCTCGGGGGTGGCCAGTGATAAATCCATTGGGATTTACTAAGCCTATGGTTGGGTGGAAACGAGCACTTCTTTCAGCAGTTGCATCACACTAAATGGTTCTGATAAGTGTTTTCTTTCCTTATGCTTTGAATTGTAAATAATGGATGTATGCGAGCATTTATATGTCTATAAAGGATTATTTCTCTGTATTAAATGATTAAGTTACCAATACACATTCATTCCCATGAGAACCTATATGTCTGCTTGATTTCCCATACGTCCATGTTTAGTCACTCGAAGGCACTCTCCCATGGAGCTACATCATCGTTCCAGAGTCGGAGCAAGCCTCTTGGCATAGCTACCATCTTGGTAAACTCACAAGTTACCTTGCCTTGACTTAGAGCTTAAAGCCCTGCAAGTTGGGAAGGTGTTTCCTTCAGACCATTAGTCTAGGAGACTTTGAAATTATGCCTATGTCCTTAACTGAAGACCCAAATAAGAGAGAGGATCATAGCCCAAGAATTATCAGAGCATCCAGGTAACTTGGATTTAGGAACCTTGGAGCTTGAAGCTTCGATATGTCTAACTGTTAAGACCATCAATCTATGAATAGAGATAGAGGGTGGAGACTCATTATGGAGAATGAAGGTGGAAGTAGTGGACATGCTAGTTCACGGCCCACATTTCACCATTGTTGTTGATCTCGTTGGATGGGAGAACAATGACTCTGATTCGACCAAGTTTGGCGAGTACTTCCAGATTGCGGAGGTTGAGCTCTATGATAAAGAGTATGCACGTTGGGTCCCCATAATTTTTGTGAGCCATCTATCGGCATTAAGAAGCGACCAAGCATCGAAGAAGAAAAACAGAGGAATGCCAGGAGGGAAAGAATAATTTATTTTTAAGAAATCCTTCGAACTAAGTTATCGAAATACCCAAGCGCAAGGAGTGTGTGGGAAATAAAAATCCTTTAAGGATCAAGCTTAGAAGGGATAACACTTTTTATAAGTATTGATGAGATCTAAGAGTCAGAATTGTAGAGGGAACAAAGGTTGAGACCTTTGAAGATAGAGAAATCTTCTAAGTTAGAAGAGATCAGAATCTCGGGAGCAGGAGCGATAGTGTCTGTTAGATCCCAGTACAAAGGATCGACAACCGTCTGATCGGAGCAAGGTGTATGAGACTTAGTGCTTCGCACATGCAAGAGAAATAACTTACCAAATTTTGAGATTTGAAATTCATGAAGTCCAGAGAGCCGGAAACCCGAATTGAATCCCATTCATCTGATTAGCCAAAGTGAATATGAGTCATTAGATTGCCCGAAGTAAACCTCGGCCATTGGATCATCTGAAGTAGATCTGAACCGTCATATCCCAAGGACAGGTGGCGTGAATCTATGGATTTCGATTAAATACCCAATGTAAACCTCGATCGTTGGATCATCCAAAGTAAACCTCAAGCGTCAGATTTCCAAAGTGAATCTGAGAAGTCAGATCAACAGCTTCGGGAAATCCATTCGAGAGTTTCTCAGTTGAGATTTGAGATTCGCGAAGTCTGAAGTTCCAAAAATCTAAAGTGAATCTCAATCGTTTGATCATTTGAAGCATATCTGAGCCATCATATCATCTGAAGTAAACCTCAAGCGTTGGATTTCTGAAGTGAATCTGAGCCGACAGATCAGCAGCTCGGGAAGTCCATTTGAGAGTTTCTTAGTTGATATTTGATATTCACGAAGTCTGAAGTTCCAAAAATCTGAAGTGAATCTCAATCGTCCGATCATCCAAAGAATATATGAGCCATCAGATCACCCAAAGTAAACTTCAAGCGTCAGATTGTCGAAGTGAATCTGAGCCGTCAGATCAGCAGCTTCGAGAAATCCATTTGATAGTTTCTCAGTTGATATTTGAGATT
>JASDQU010201740.1:0-19088 GCA_032191745.1 Picea mariana | reverse complement strand
ATATATATACAGTTTATTAACTAATATTATAAAACAATAATCCTACTTATTAAATGTTCAGTTGTCAATATAATTAAATCTCTATTATATATACAATATTCACAAAATGCAAATTTTGATCGAAATCTGCAAAATCATATATGAATTGTCTTATGATAGCGAAGCTAGTATTTTTTTATTTTTATAACTTTTATGAAAAATAAATGAAATGAAAGATATCTAAGCTAAGCAATAAAATAACAATCCTAACTGTAAATCTAAACTACAAAAATGAACAGTGAAACGTGTTCAGATTATAAGAAATTTATATATTAACTAAACTAATTAAATAGCACTAACATATTGACCTGTAATAGCGTTTCCTATTTGTCCTGTGCATAGTACTCAATTTCGTTGTTTGATAGGGGAAACCTGCACCAGATTTTCCAAATGCTTCTCATAAATAGGAAGTAGTGATGCTTGAATACTAATGACAGAACAAGCAAGACATGTAGCAACAACAATTTATGATTTAACAAATAATCATATTAGGATAAATCTGGGTATGAAACTTTGCGTATTACTATTCATTGAATGAAGAAGATCAACCTTCTAATCATCAAATGTAAACAGATTTATTGCTGTGTATAAAATGAGAGACATCAAATATGGACACTATTTAAATCCCATCACATCAATCTGTAACAAATTTTGATATCTAAAGTAGTCAATAATTTGATTACAAAATGAAATGAATAAAACTTGAAATAAAAGTATGATATATTGAAAGCTAAAGCCGTACAAACATCCACTTTCATTCCAGTCTGAATCATCAATCCATAGTCTCTGCCTCCAAGAAGCGATGATTTGTTTACAAAAAATAATAGGTATATAAAGGCCACAGGATGAAAACATTCCTTGTGGAAATTATCAAAACTGTTTGCAAAAATTATGGGAACAATCTCCCAAATTCCTATTTCTAACTAAGACTAATAGCCTAATCCAAAACTATGTAAAAAAAGCATGTTCAAAGATGGCACCGTTGATACAATTTCCTTTGAAATTCGTGTATACCTGTAAATACACAAAAATACAAAATTTCAGATCTGTTTAGTTGTAAAATCAACAAAAATTCAAATTTTATGACTAGCTATAAAATCTCACGATTCTGTAGCTAGTTATTATTTACAAACAGAATCATATTATATCAATTCCATCATAACATAAATAGATACGATAAGCAAACAAATCATTTATGCTAATTCAAAACAAACAAAATCATTCCAAAATCATTGTTGAAATATCATACCTTGGTTTTAGGGATATGATTTGATCAAGCTATTTTTTAATTAACAATGGCAGTGGCCGCCTCTACATTTTTGAAAATAACAGAGCCTATGGTCTTTTGCCTTTTATCATTAGCTCGCAGTCTGTCATTTTCCTTGGTTAACACATTTACTCGGTCCTCTAAGGACTTGATTCAGGATTGGAGAAGAGGGACATATGTATAATATTGGTTGAGCCAAGAGTTGCATTCATTGCACTGTGGTTGATCAGGCCGTGTAATTACAGGTGAAGAATCTCTTAATTTACCAGCAGTTCTATTGTGGAGCTTGATCCCGGGGAAGTTGGGGTCATCTCTAAGGCACGGCGGGAGGTTCGATACGTAGTCATAGGGCTTGACAGAACAAAGGCCGTGTGAGTATTGATACTCCTCAGTCAGAAATCGCTCGATTTCAGAATCTGAATTGTCACTTAATAAAATTGGTTGATGATTTGTGTTTTGTTTAGGTTTATTGTGAGCACACCTTGATACCCAACGCGCAGCCTTCTTACCCTTGCAATTGACATCATTATTACCCTTACCCTTTTTCTTTCCAGACCTCTTGATAGGCTTAGCATTGTCTTTTAGGCATGAGTCAGGCAGGGTGTCGGGTAGGTTATCGTTCGGGTAGGTCAAGGATTCAATAGCGGGTAAGAGTGTAGGAGGGGGCACGACAGGCCCCACAAGGGTTTCGATGACCACAGTTTTGTCCACTTGACCAATTTCAGGACCGACAAAGCCATTCTTCAACAAGAAAGCTTCCCAACAATCGCCACTCTACCTTAAATGATGGACTATGACAATTTTAATTAAATAGTGGTGGAAGAGGATGGAGTCGGCTTTCTCCCTCTTAAAACGTTTAGCCATTTTATACAAACTCCGAAGGAGGAAATGTGGCATATTCAAAGGAAAATCTATGAAACTCATGAGCAACCATAGGTGGTATAGGAAAACTAAACTGTATCTACCCTCGCATGTGATGAATTGCTTGATAATGGCCAACAAATCATGCCACCTAGACTTAAGAGTTGTAACTGGCATACCTTTGTCACAATTGTTGATTTTCCTTGAGGTAAATAGGAGCGTCCATGCCACTTCATCAACATTCGAATTCTTAAACCATTTTTTCCCTTTGGATGGCAGACCAATAGTTGAGCTGAGGAATTCCTCATTCAATTCGAGTTGGATGTCCCCAACTTTGGCCCTGCATCCATCGAATGTGAGTGAAAATTGTCTAGCGACTGTGAGGTTGAAACCCTCGAACTTCTCAATAAAAACCAACCAACCATTCCTCTCTAGGTCCTCTCGAGTGTTATCAAATAACAACAAAGTTTGGACGCCGTTGGGTTCGATTCGCACTACAAGAACCATAGCATATAGCACACGGTCAACAGGGTAATCGGTGAGGGGGTTTGACATGGTAGACACAGAACCATTTTCCCGCAGCTTCCCCAAAACAAGCAGAGGCAGCCCGAAATGCAAGGTAGAACGTTAATGCTTATGCGTGCGAGGGTGGTGTAGTAATTTGGGACCCTGCAAAACCATTATGTCGGTTGTACAATTGACGATGCCTTGGTAAAGAGTTTCATTGCAATCACAATGGTGTATATCAAAAGCATTGTAAACAACAAGTCAAACAAATAACCATTGAAAACCATGAAATACATATCCAAAACTCGATTCGAATGTTAAATAAACAATGGTATTTATATGATTTAAAATAAACCAATATGTCAAACATTGCACCAATGATTCAACCCCAAAATTAATATGTTCAATAAAACCATTGCACCAAGGGTTTGATCAAAGACACCAAAATATCATATAACCATTGCTAAATCGAAACCATATTGATAATGGTCAAGTGCAAAGTGAGTAAAGGTTTGGTGTTTTGATAAATGTATGACCATTAGTGAGTTGGAGGTAAAAGAGTTATGACCACATAAACAAAAAGATTTATAATAATCCAAAAGATCATTTCAATGCAATCAACATGAATTCCAACTCTAGGTTTTCATGCTTGCAGTCGTGAAAATGAAAATGAAAAGCAGGTATGCGAAAGCGAAAGATGATAGTGTCGTTTTATTTTAAAAAAATGCGATGAGTATTGAGGGTTCAAAACCGTTGTGTAGGAAGCTTGTAAGGAAAAGATAGGAATGAAAATGGCTACATGGTGTTCCTACATGGTGTTCCTAAGACAATTGTATCTAACAAATATCCCAAATTTACATCAAATTTTTGGAAGGGATTATTCAAGGGATTTGTAACAAATCTTAATTTTATCACTTCGTATCATCCAAAGTCAGATGGGAAAATGAAAAAGGTGAATTAGGTGATATAGGACATGCTATTGATGTATGTGATGGATAAACCATTCAAATGGGAGGATTATTTTAATTTGGTGGAGTTTGATTATAAAAATTGTTATCAATCATATATAAATATGATTCCATTTGAGGCACTTTATGGAAGAAAGTGCAACACACTAGTGAGATGGGACAACCCAGCCAATAGAGCAGTGGTTGGACTAGAATTACTCAGGGAAATGGAAGAGAAGATGGTGAAAATAAAAATAATTTAAAGGCTTCCCAAGATAGGAAGAATATTTATGCATATAAATAAAAAACCCATCGAGATTTTAAAGTGGTTGACCATGTGTTCTTGAAAGTAAAGTCCAAGTGAAGTTTCCTAAAGTTGGGAAATTGTTCCAAGTTGGCAACACATTATTCTGGGTCATTTAAAATCCTTGAGAGAATTGGTCCAGTTGCATATATTATTTCCTTATCCACATCGATGTGAATTCATAATGTATTCCATGTGTCTTTATTTAAAAATTATGTACATGATGCTAATCATTTCATTGATTGGAATGTTATTCAGATGGAGAAAGAACGAGACTTCCGAGTTCAGTCAATATGCATATTGAATTGGAAAGTCAAACTACTATGGAATCGATCAATAGGAATGGTAAAGGTCCAATGGACCTATTACGGTGATGAGGATGCAACCTGTGAACATGATGATTCTATTTGGGAAGAATAACTGCATCTTTTTAAAGATTTGTGAAGTTTTGTTTATATGTATATAATGCAATGAGTACAGTGCATAAATAAGGGGGAGGGGAATTTAATACCCCTAAGATGAAACCCATTGTAAATATAATGTAATTGTACATATAGGATGGTGAGCTAGGATGGTTAGGGGCTAGTATGATTTTGTATGTATGTATTTTGAGGCCACAGTTCCTGTATGGTATTTGGGATGGTGAGCTAGAAGATGAATGACCAACGAGCCAATTTTTTTAAAATGTAATCCCACTTAGTTTTTAATAAAAACTGGTGTAGCCCCCTACCTCAGCAGGGTTCCGCTGACCTGTTGGTCTCTGGATCAGTCTTCTTCTGAGATGAAATGGCTCTTCAGGTTCCTGCTGGAACCCTTTGAATGAATCCACAGGTCCCTTCTTATCTGGTGACCGTGGGCTATGATCCAAGGCGTAAACACACACCTTTCATGTTTCAGGGTTTCGAGACTCTTGCATGCGAGCTCTCCCAGGATCCTTGTCCTTTGAATCGTTGAACCCTGAAATATAGCCTAGCTCCCACTAGCTCCTACCTTCACTCTTGACCAACAAATATGATTGAGACTTTTTTGAAAAGGAAATTTTGGATTTTGCGACTTCGTGAAATCCTGATGTAAGTTCCCTCGACTCTTCAACCTCCAAAACCCGAAATGTCAACAAAGGTTGACCTCTCCAATGTGTCGAATACATGCCACTTGTTGCCCACTAATTTCGGCTTTTTGAGACTTGAGCGAACAACCAACAATCATTCCTCTTCCCTTATGATTCCCCGAATTCTGAAATTTCTCCTTTGGCGAGATTAATGGCCTTTCAAGATTTTCGTCGAACCTTGACCACTCCTTTGACTTCTGCCACATGTATCCTCTCGATCGAAATCTCGGTCCATGTGACTGCTTCCTCCGTGACCATAGTCCTACTCCAAATACATGTCGTGTTTCATGACTTTAGGGTTTTCAACGCACAGTGCCATGACTCCTTGTCATCAGAATTGCCGAAATGTCGAACCCCAAAATATCGAAATGCCAAAATTCCACTCCAAATGGGGACCAACGGCTCTTGTTGCTTCTAATCCAATGGCCACTACTCCTCCTAATATTTTGAACACTAAAAGACACTCAGTCTTAACTTCCTCACAGATCTGCGAGATCTAACAGCCTATTGGATTTCACACTTCTCCATGAAGCATCTCCACCGTCCATTTCTTCTCTTCTGTGCGGCTTCTAGAGATTAAACACTGTGCATCTTCCTATGGATCCAATGGCTATCGGTTCTTTGCACTAGATCTAATGATCCATATCTATTTCTCTTCCTTGTGCGCTTTCTCCTCCTGTTTTCTGGAGGTGAAACTCGATGATCCAAATCTCATCTCTCCAACTAATCTAATGGTAGCTGTGTGCCCTCCTGATCTTGAGAACTTCCTCCCTCCCCTTGGGAGATCTTCTGAAGTTTCAAAGACTTGGACCTTTGCTTCCTCTGCGAGCTCAATTCCATTAGATATCGCCTTCATTATAGGAATTCTATCCCTCTTGAGCTTTGTCGACTGTGAAGCCTCAAAGGGTTTCTCGACTTTCTTCTCACTCTGTTGTTACTCTATGTGCTAAGGAACTATCCTTCCTCCTGATCTTCGCGACTTAGAATAAGTCCACCCTCGCACACTCCTTGTGCTACTGAGATTTCCTCAATATTAGGTCCAAATTATTTCTTGAAAATAAATGTTTCACATCCTCTTGGCGCTGCTTTTCTCAATGCACACCTTGCAGAGCCTACAGAGTGTTCAGTAACTCTAGTTGTCTTCGAACTTTTCAAAGAGTTCTTCTCATGCACACTTGCACCGGCTCAATGCTTGCCTAGCAGAGCTTCTATAGGATCTCCAGAGATTCTGTCTCTTCTCTCTGTGCCTTCCCCTGCACAGCTCGTCCTCCAAGGTATTCAACAACCTTGACGCTCTTCCTTGAGTTTATGAATCTTTCTAGTGTGCACTCCTTGCATGTTCTTTCTGACTCCACAGAGCTCATATGCGCACTCCTTGTGCTGGCTAAAAAACTTCCAATGTTCTGTTGTGCACTCCTTGCACGGCCTAAAGAACCTAGATAGAAACTGACAAACTCACAAACATATAGTAAAATCTATCTATAACCTGTATCTACAGCATACAAGTGACATTCAAATGCATAAACATACACAGACAATTCATGGGCAGGAAAAACTGCTCTTTGTATTAATCTCTAAATGTCTATACAAGGTGTTTACAAAGGCTAGACAGTAAAAAGTCTGAGCTCTCTCTCGAGACCTCTCTGCTCTGGTATCTCCTCCTATCTCTCTACTCTAACTTCTTGATTACAAAATGAGGGCTCCCATGAGCTTATCCCCAACCTCATCGTCTCTGAGCTATCACCATCACAGAGCAGCTCCTATGGCTACATTACATAAATGGATGCCCAGTCTACATCCTGGGCTTGCTGCAGGCAACCATTAAAGGAAACCTCAACCACTACCTATACAAAAGCGTGGTTTGACATTAAAATCCTTACAACATTTATTGAAATTTTGAATTTCAAAATTAAGAGGGTTGCGCCTCTCCCTTTCTTCATTAAATGTGTGCTGGATGTGTTGGCTAGCTGGAATGCTACTGACATGGAGGGATGATCCTGCATAAAAAACACATCACTTCTACATACCAACTATTTAAAATAATATGGTGGGACAAACTCCACTAGAATAGGAAAGGAGGGGGCTAAAAGTCTAGAAAATGGGCTAAGATAAGTGGGCTTAAGAAAACAATGGATATTTTATCAGTATTCTTAAAGCTAAAGTATAAAGTATGGGATAATACATTTTATGCTAAGTCCCTATGAAGAAACGTATCACCATGCGAGGGAACCCATGTGTGGCCCATCTAGTTTCTGACATGAAAAGTTTCAAGTTGGGAACATGCACATAAGTTTTGGGGACTTTAGCTCATTCATCCACGGGGGGATCATTATTCATACCTCAGATCATTTTTGTCATTGATACTTTCATCCTACCATTACCATACCTATACATGTACAAGGGAGAGAATTGGAACAATATTGAAGAGGCAGGTTGTCAGGCTCGTAGGAAATAGATGAAGTAGGTTGTCAGGCCCGTGAGAATTCTCTCTAGGTGAGAGAATTGTTGGTTTTTGATTTCCCAAGGTGCCAAGATGCAACTACAGGGCTCTGAGACTTCTTGTATGTCTTGTTGGTGAAGCCCTAGAAGGGAAGTGGGCCAGTTGAAGGATTGTTGAGCAGAGAAGGAGAACACTTCTTGGGGTGGGACATGCATGTGGGGAATGAAAGACTATTAGATGTTAGTTTGAGTCGTCACATGAGTCTTAGTTTTATGGTGTCTAAGAAACCATAGCCTAGTTAGGATTTTACTTACCCGGGTAGAAATTATCCCTAGCTCAGGGGTGACCCATTGTCAAATGTTTATGAGAAGTGTGGTCTAAGGTTGGGAGGAATGTGGAAGGTATACACACAACCAATGTTCTTTTTACAAAATATAGTTGTCTATTTTGTGCAAATTTATATGTTGTGTTAATATTTATGCATTTATTCTCATGGGTATTTCCTGTATATGTTGTATATGTATATATTTGTTGTTATCCTCATTAATCTTACAATTTGTAGAAGTATACCATCTACTTAAATGGTATCAAATTTTGGAGAATTACTTGTGTCGTTTCCCATCAAGAGTCTGGGGATGCTACATTTTTTACTATTTTCCCATCTTAATTTAGCTTGTTCTTGTATACCGATTTAGTTCCAAGTACATTCTTGTCATTTGGTCCTGGAAAAATATACCAAGTCTTATTTTTATCTATTTGTTCTATTTATTGATTCATGGCTTTGACCCAGTGATCATCTAAGCTTGCTTGAAAGTTTTTTGTGGGTTCAATCATGGACAACAATGCGGAATTTGCAGAGGTAGATGTATCTATAAGTTTTCTTCTATTTTGTACACATGTTTCCTTATTTCCAAGAATTTGACTTTCTGGATGATGTTTTCGAGCAGACCTTGACGTGGTAATTGGTTGTGATGTTTCCATTATCTATTCTTCTTGTAAATCCTCTTGTTCTTATTGCTATCCCTGATCTGGATTATTTTCGGCATGAAATGAGGGTGGAGATATAACATAGAAATATTTAGAGATATTGCAAGAGAGACAACAATTTAACATATATGTATATCGAAAATATAACAAGAGTCACAGATATACATTAATACACGATTTCTATTAATGAAATAAATGTACAAAGACTGTAAAAATACAGAGTGAAAGACTCACTTGAATGGTGACAACTTATCTATAAGAAGAGATGTGAAGGCTACTCAAATTTGCAAGAAGATGATTATTACAATGAGGCTCTAAGGGCCTTTTAAACATAAGGAAAATCCAAAACCCTAAACCTGGAAGATGAAAATCCAAAAGGTTTGCGGGCCCCGATGGAGGTAGTTGATATGTCAACTTCCTAGGGGCATAACTTTTTCATACGATCTTCGTTTGGGGTGCTCAAAACACCGTTAGAAATATCTATTCGAGGACTACAACTTTTGATGTGAGAAACATCGAAGGAAAAATCATGCTTCTCTCAGTTTTCCAAAAAAACGTCATTTAGGGCCTCAAAATGACCCAAGAAGTTTGGGACCCAAAAAAACTACTAAAAATAGTAAATTACCTAAATTTCCAGAAAATTGTTTTGAGCCAGTTGGAAAAGGTGGGTTGCCACTAATATACACCTAGATCAATCCTCCCTCCTTAGGAAGCAATGGTGTCCATTGTGTTGAGTGCCCCGGGGAGAGGGAAGAATGTTTGTTGAATCTGTATCTTGATGAGTTGCTTGCCTTGTTGGAGAAGTTGTGTTTCTTAGCTTATTGAAGGTTGTCATGAACATGTGGTTGGAAGGATTGGACCTTTTTAACTAGTCTGGCTGCATGAGATGATTGTGTGCAGAAGGAATCTTTACACTTTGTTGAAATATTGTTGACCTACTTCTGTTGGATAGAAGGTGCTTGGGCTGAGGATGTAGTGGTTGCAGTATCTTTATGTTCACCTTTTGAACAAATTGTGAAGAAGATGAATTTTGTAGTATGAGATACTACCTTGTGGCACTATTTAGGTGGAATAATAGTTAGAACTACTTATAGTATTCTGTAGAGAAAGAATGACACTGTGGGGTCAAGATTCGTAAAGAGCATGGTGTTTCCTTATATATGGTTGTCCCAAGAGAACATCGGAGACATCCAATAGGGAAGCATCACATAATACCTCATCCTTGAAGGGTTGTATATCGCATGAAAATCGACATTGTTGGCTAACACAAAGATCTCATCCCTGGCAAAGCCACCCGATGTTGTATGGTTGTGGGTGTGGTGTTGTCGACAATGCCAATTGTTTGATGACCTCTGGTAAGATAGGGTTCTTCTAGCTTCAGCTATCAACAATAAAATGTAGTGGGGTCCCCTTCACCCACATCTGTGAATGAAAAAGGAACTCCCCCTCTTCTACATCTATTGGTTCTTCTGGTTGAATTGTTGCGGTCGCATCAATAGCAGTGAGGTTTTCATTGATGATCTGTCTTTTACCAGTATTTCCAGAATCAGATTATGAATCAGGGTTCAACTCCTTGTCTTTGATATCGACCACCAATGAATTTTTTGAGTGACATTCATCAGTTTTGTGCCAAGATCGTTTGTTGAAATTGCACCATTTTCTAGTGTCCTTCATCTTCCCGTGACCCTTCTTTTCCTGTGGCTTAGAATGGTTTTCTGGAATCTATTTGTTAGGAAAGTCTTTCTCATACTTTGGCTATTGTAGATTTGCAGATCTGAAGTCTCATTTGTTCTGGTGCCTAAATTTTTACTCGATTTTAACATCATATCGATACCCAACACCGAGTGATAAGATACTAGAAAATCTATTTTAGTTTGGATGTATCTGTGTAGAGCCCCATGGTATTTCAGAACCAAATGTTGCTTAAACTCTTTGATACCCAGCTTGATGTGCAAGGTATGGAAGGTATCAGTGAACTCCAGAACTGCTTGGCCCCTCTCTTTCTGTAGTGTGGTCCATATCATGTATTGGTCATCATAGTTGGCAACATGCTAATACTGTTCCTTTACCGCATCCGCAAAAAACTCCCAAGTGGTATCAACCCCATATATTCTAGACTCCTCTGTGGAAATTTACTCCCAATAAGTTTCCCACCAATGTTTGACATGGGGGAGAGCTTTAAGGAGTGCAAAGGTGATCTTTCCCCTGTCAGAAAAATTATGAATAGAGAAACAACCTTCTAACAGATATAACCATTTATCTAGGGAATCCGCATCTATTTGACCTTCAAATATGGGAATATAAAAATTAACCTGTACCTTGAAAGAAGAGGTTCTTACAAAGTGGTTGTTTGATGAAGATGTGCCTATTGCTATCGACATGCGTTGAAGGATGTGGGAAAAATTATCCATGATTTCATCCCTCTCTCACGTGAGAGATTTCTCAAGCAACAGATTGATAGGATCGTTTGCTTTGTCGTTTTTATTTTCTTCCTCCATGGAGGGTTTCTTGGGAGTGTGAGAAAAATTGTCTTCAAGAGAGACAAGCTCAAGACCCAACTTGCTATACTCAGATCTTGTCGGGGACATGCATTGAAAAAATGATCAAGAGCAGCCTACTCTGATACCACTGTCCAGATTATTTTCGGCACAAAATGAGAGAAGAGATATAACAGAAAAATATTTAGAGATATTTCAAGAGAGACAATAATATAACAAATATATATTGGAAATATAACAAGAGTCACAGATATATAGTAATATGTGATTTCTATTAATGAAAGAAATGTACAGAGACTGTAAAAATACAAAGTGAAAGACTCACTTGAATGGTGGCAGCTTATATTTGAGAAGAGATGTGAGGAATACTCATATTTGAAAGAAGATGATTATTACATTGAGGATCTAAGGGACTTTTCAACATAAGGAAAATCCAAAAACCTAATCCCGAAAGATGAAAAGACAAAAGTTTTACAGGCCCCAATGTAGGTAGTTGATACATCAACTTCTTGGGGGCATAAATTTTGCATACAATTTCTATTTGGGGCACTTGATACACCGTTAAAAATATGTGTCTGAGGACTACAACTTTTGATGTGAGCAATATCGAAGGAAATTATATGTTGCTTCCTATTTTCCAAAAAAACATCATTTAGGGCCTCAAAACTGCCCTAAAAGTTTGGGACTTGAACAAACTGCTAAAAATAGTAAATTACCAAAATTGCCAGGTTTTTTGAGCTAGTTGGAAAAGGTGGGTGGCCACCGATATCCACCTGGATCAATCCTCCCTCCTTAGGAAGTAATTGTCTCCATTGTGTTGAGTGCTCGAGGGAGAGGGAAGAGTGTTTTTTGAATCTATATCTTGATGAGTTGGTTACCTTGTTGGAGAAGTTGTGTTGCTTAGCTTGTTGAAGGTTCTCATGAACATGTGGTCGGAAGGGTTGGACCTTTTTAACCCATCTGGATACATGAGATGCTTGTGTGTAGAAGGAATCTTTACCATTTGTTGCAATCTTGTCGACCTGCTTCTGTTTGATAGAAGGTGCTTTGGCTGAGGTTGTAGTGGTTGCAATATCCTTTTGTTCACCTTTTGAACAGACTGTGAATATGTTGAATTTTGTAGTATGGGATACTACATTGCGGGACTGTTTAGGTGGAACAATAGTCAGAACTACTTTTGGTTTTATGTAGAGATGACTCCCTAGAGAAACAATGACACTGCGAGGTTGAGAGTCATAAACAACATGTAATTTCCACATATACGGCTGGCCCAAGAGAACATCAAAGACATCTAGTGGGGAAACATCACATAATACCTCATCCTTGAATGGTTGGTTTTCGTATGACAATAGACACTTCTAGCTGACACTAAGATCTCGTCCCTGGTTAAGCCAACCGATGTTGTATGGTTGTGGGTGTGGTGTTGTCAACAATCCCAACTATTTGAAGACCTCTGCTAAGATGAGGTTATTATGGCTTCCATTATTGACAATAAAATGCAGCGGGGTCCCCTTCACCCACATCTGTGAATGAAAAATGTGCTCCCTCTCTTCTGGACTTGTTGGTTCTTCTGGTTGAGTTGTTGCGGTCGTGACAATAGCAGTGGGGTCTGCGTTAATGATCTATCTTTTACCATTATTTTTAGAATTAGATTCTGAATAAAGACTCATCTCTTTGTCTTTGATCTCATCCACCAATGTCTATTTTGAGCGAAATTCATCGGTGTTGTTCCAGGGGATTTTGTGGAAATCACACCATTTTCCGGTGTCCTTCTTCGTCTTCCCATGACTCTTCTTTTCCTGTGGCTTAGAATGGTTTTCTGTAAGATGTTTGTTAGGGTTGTCTTTCTCATATTTTGGTTGTTCTGGATTTGTGATGCAGACCTATCGGCTCTCAGATCGAGATCCACTCACAAGATCATTCTCTATCCCCTAGATCCAGATCGGCTCTTTTGATTTTTCGCGGGAATCTCGATTTTATCGATCCACAGGTCCTTTTCGCAACTCACAATCTCACGAGCTCCTGAGTCATGACTCCTGACTCTTTCTTCTCAAATCTGTGATACCTGAGATCACAAAATGGTTATGTCTCCTTTTCTGTCAGCACCTTCTGTGTGTGACCACCGGCTAGGCTTAAATGCCAATGCCTCTCGCAACTCAACACTTCGTGAGTTCAAAGGTTGAACCCTTGTGCTCTTATCTCACGAATACCCAAGACACAAAAATTCAACAGAGTGTTGACTCCTTCCAATATGTGACGTGTGTCCACCGGTCTATTTCCCGAGCCCACTGTGTGGTTCTGCCATGTTTTTTCTCTATGCCTCAACTCTCGACACTTCACGACTTTTGTAATCGAAAGTAACTCCTCTCAACCTATAAACCCCTGAACACGTGAAATGCGATGGGGTTCCTGATCCAATGGTCCTCCTGTGACCTGGATCTGATGGCTATCCTTGATCACAATTTTGCGACTTCACGACTCGAAGCACCCAACCCTTGGGCTCTCACCCTGTGAACCTCCAAGTTCGCGAGATCCCTAGATCTCTGCCACCTGTCCTCCTCTGATGGACAACTTAGATTCTTTCATGACTTCGCCACTCATGACTTCAAGACTTTCGGGACAAAAGTCTAGACCTCTTATCCTTCGATATGTTGAAATGGAGAAATTTCGACACATCGTCAACGCGGGTCCCACGATGGCACTTCCCACCTTTTTGAAGTTTCGGACTTCGTGACTTCGCGAATCCGGATGCTGAGATTTCAACTCTTCAACTCACGAAACCCTGAAATTGTCAATGAAGTTCTGACCTCCGTGTCAGTGAGTATGCCACTTGTCCACTCTCAGATGGATAGTCTTGATTGTCTTTGCAGCTTCGCCACTCGCGAAGTTGAAGGATTTCTATTTCTGACCTCCGATGTCTGAATCCCCGATACGGGTGATCTCATGACATGTTTCCTCCCAATCGGACAGCTCAGATTCTTTCGCTATTTCGGGACTTCACACCTCGTGACCTCACAAGTCTTGATGCAAAGGTTTTGACCCTTCAACTCGCGAAACCCTGAAATGAGATTTACGTGGGTGATCCAACAACCCTTGTTGGTTAAGATCCTATGGTCCGATTCTCCCGAGATTTCACTTCAAAAAATGCTTATTGTAACCTTCTCTCTCCTCTGCAAGATCTGATGGTTCTTGGAACCTCATGAATTCTCCTCGGAGAATTCTGACTGTTCAATTCCTCCTTAACACACCTGTGAAACGAGCAAGTATGCCTTTGCGAAACTGGTCCACTAGCAAACCAAAGTTGCCGCACCTCCTTCCGACACTTCAAGGTACTAGCCCTCTTGAGCTTTCTCCACAACTCGAGTCTTCAAGACGACTCCTGTATGCACTCCTTGTGGCAATTCTTCAAATACTTCCAAGTATTTGAATTCTTAGACTCTGTGCACTCTCCTACGATAGCAATCTTTCAACAGTTTATTCAGGCTGCAAACTCTGAGACTCTTACTCGGCCAATGCACACTTTGCATGGCTCCTGTGCTTAGCTTGCACTTCTACAAGAATGAGAATAGTGTTATCTCTCCTGAGCTTGCAGAGATGAACTCTGACTTCTGTCAACGCACACCTTTTGGACAATCTCACTAGACTCCTTGAGGGAAAACTCTTGCTCAGACAGAGAAACAATTGAAACTCATTCTTTACTCTCCCTCTCTTCAGATTTCAGACATTAAATATGAAATCGAACATTCACACATCAAAGAAAATGCATAATAGAGGGTAAAAAAGCATGTATCAATCAACATGTACAACACAGAAAGCAATTGAACACCATGAGTCTTAACTAAAGATCTTTGTATTAATCTAGAACTTCTGTACATGGGGTTTTTACTCTACACAACTCTCTGCTTCTTCTTCTCTATGCTCTCTTGATTGATTATGCTTCCAATGTTCCAATGATACAAGTGAGGGTGTCTATATCCATTTTCCCTTTGGCTCCTAAAACTATCTAATATAAGAATTCAAAGCTACCTACTCACATTTACTAGCATAAATGCCTCTTAGTCCTTCAGACAAGAGCGGGACGCTCAAGGTCTGATTACAATCAAGAAGTACGCCCTTCCTTAACTATTACATTTAAGTTTGGTGCATCCAACTTCAAAAGATTTCAAACAATTCCTCATGTGCCAAAATGCGTTGGCGCTTGCCTCCACGCTCGCCTGATGTTGGCGATGCTCCTGCATAAATTTGTAGATATGAACTCCCATTTGTTCTATTGCCTAAATTTTTACTCAATTTTAACAATATATCGATACACAGCACCGAGTGATGAGATATCCAAAAAATCCATTTAAGTTTGGATGTATCTATGTATAGCCCTGCGGTATTTTAGAACCAAATTTTTCTCAGAGTCTTTGATGCCCAGCTTGGTTCGCAAGGTATGGAAGGTATTGGTGAACTCTAGAACTGTTTGTCCCCTCTCTTGTCATACTATGGTCCATCTCATGTACTGGTCCTCATAGTTTCCAACATTGTAATACTGTTCCTTTACCACATCCAAAAAAAAATCCCAAGTGGGCTCGACCCCATATATTCCAGACTCCTCTATGGAAATTTTCTCCTAGTAAGTTTCCCACCAATGTTTGACATGGGGGAGAGCTTTAAGTAGTGCGAAGAAGATATTTTCCCTGTCAAAAAAATTATGAACAATGAAATAACCTTCTAACATAATTGACCATTTATCTAGGGCATTCGCATCTATTTGACCTTCAAATACGAGAATATAAAAATTAATTTGTACCTTGAAAGGAGAGGTTCTCCAAAGTGGTTGTTTGATGAATATGCACATGTTTATATTGGTAGGTGTTGAAGGATGTGTGAAAAATTCTCCATCATCTCGTCCCTCTGTCGCGTGAGAGCTTGCTTAAGAAATGGATTGATAGGATCATTTGCTCCGTCATTTTTATTTTATTCCACCATGGAGGGTTTATTGGGCGTGTAAGAGTGATTGTCTTCAAGAGAGACAAGCTCGAGACCCAACTTGCTATACTCAGACCTCATCGGGGACATGCACTGAAAAAATAATCAAGAGCAGTCTGCTCTGATACCACTGAACCAGATTATTTTTGGCACAAAATGAGAGTGGATATATAACACATAAATATTCATATATATTGCAAGAGAGACAACAATATAATATATATATATTGGAAATATAAAAAGAGTCATAGATATACAGTAATACACGATTTCTATTAATGAAATAAATGTACATAGATTGTAAAAATACAAAGTGAAAGACTCTCTTGAATGGTGGCAACTTATCTCTGAGAAGAGATGTGACGACTACTCGCATTCACAAGAAGATGATTATTACAATGAGGCTCTAAGGTCCTTTTTAACATAAGGAAAATCCAAAACCCTAACCCCAGAAGATGAAAATCCAAAAGGTTTGTGGGCCCCAATGGAGGTAGTTCATACGTCAACTTCCTAGGGGCATAACTTTTTCACACGATCTTTGTTTGGAGCGCTCGATACACCGTTAGAAATATGTATCCAAGGACTACATCTTTTGACATGAGCAACATAGAAGAAATATTTCATTTTGCTCCCCGTTTTCCCAAAAAATGTCATTTAGGGCCTCAAAACGGCCCTAGAAGTTTGGGACCTGAAAAAACTACTAAAAATAGTAAACTACCAAAATTGCAAGAAAATTGTTTTGAGCCAATTGGAAAAGGTGGGTGGCCATCGATATCCACCTGGATCAATCCTCCCTCCTTAGGAAGACATGGTCTCCATTGCATTGAGTTCCCGAGAGAGAGGGAAGAGCGTTTGTTGAATCTGTATCTTGATGAGTTGCTTGCCTTGTTGGAGAAGTTGCATTGATTAGCTTGTTGAAGGTTGTCATGAACATGTGGCTGGAAGGGTTGGGACTTTTAACTATTTTGGCTACATGATATTCTTGTGTGCAAAAGGAATCTTTACACTGTGCAACAATCTTGTCGACCTAATTCTATTGGATAGAAGGTGCTTGGGCTGAGGCTGTAGTGGTTGCAGTATCTTTCTGTTCACCTTTTAATATATTGTGAAGAAGATGAATTTTGTAGTATGAGATACTACCTTGCGGCATTGTTTAGGTGGAACAATAGTCATAAATACTTCTGGTATTCTATAGAGATGACTCCCCATAGAAACAATGACACTACGGGGTCGAGAGTCATAAACAACATGTCATTTCCACATATATGGTTGGCCCAAGAGAACATCACAGACATCCAGTGGGGAAACATCACATAATACCTCATCCTTGAAGGGTTGGTTTTTGTATGTAAATCAACACTGTTGTCTGACGCGAAGATATTGTCCTTGGCGAAGGAACCCAATGTTGTATGGTTGTGGGTGTGGTGTTGTTGACAATCCCAACTGTTTGATGACCTCTGCTGAGATGAGGTTCTTCTGGCTTCTGCTATCAACATTAAAATGAAGTGGGGTCCCCTTCACCCACATCTGTGAATGAAAAATTCATTCCCCCTCTTGTTGATCTGTTGGTTCTTCTGGTTGAATTATTGTGTTCGCGACAATAACAGTGGGGTTTGCGTTGATGATCTGTCTTTTACCAGTGTTTTCAGAATCAGATTCTGAATTAGGGTTCATCTCCTTCTCTTTGATCTGTACCAACAATGACTATTTTGAGTGATATTCATCAGTGTTGTGCCAGAGGAGTTTAGGGAAATCACACCATTTTTCGGTGTCCTTCTTCATATTTTTGTGACCCTTCTTTTCCTATGGCTTAGAATGGTTTTATGGAAGCTATTTGTTAGGGTCGTCTTTCTCATACTTTGGTTTTTGCGGATTTGTAGATCTGAACTTACATTTGTTCGGGTGCCTAAATTTCTTCTTTATTTTAACAACATATCGATACACAACATCGAGTGATGAGATATCTAGAAAATCCATTTTAGTTTGGATGTATCTGTGTAGAGCCCCATGGTATTTCAGAACCAAATGTCGCTCAGAGTCTTTGATAGCCAAATTGCGCAAGGTATGGATGGTATTGGTGAACTCCAGAATTTCTTGGCCCCTCTCTTTCTAGAGTGTGGTCCATATCATGTATTGGTCCTCATAGTTTCCAATAGGGTAATATTGTTCCTTTACCGCATCCACAAAAAAATCCCAAGTGGGGTCGGCCCCATATATTCCAGACTCCTATGTGGAACTTTTCTCCTAGTGATTTTCCCACCAATGTTTGACAAGGGGGAGAGTTTTAAGGAGTGCGAAGGTGATATTTTCCCTGCCAGAAAAATTATGAACAGATAAATAACCTTCTAACAGATTTAACCATTTGTCTAGGGAATCCACATCTATTTGAACTTCAAATACGGGAATATCAAAATTAGCCTATACCTTGAAAGTAGAGTTGCTTCCAAAGTAGTTGTTTGATGAAGATGTGCATGTTTCTTTCGGAAGGCATTGAAGGTTGTGGGAAAAATTCTCCATCATTTTGTCCCTCTGTCACGTGAGAGCTTGCTCAAGCAACAGATTGATAGGATCATCTGCTTCGTCGCTTTTATTTTCTTCCACCATGGAGGGTTTCTTGGGAGTGTGAGAGAGATTGTCGTCAAGAGAGACAAGCTTGAGACCCAAGTTTCTATACTCGGACCACGTCGGGGATATGCACTGAAAAAATGATCAAGAGCACCTTGCTCTGATACCACTGATCCAGATTATTTTCGGTTTGAAATGAGAGTGGAGATATAACACAGAAATATTCAGAGATATTACAAGAGAGACAACAATATAACAGATATATATCGAAAATATAGCAAGAGTCACAAATATCCAGTAATACATGATTTCTATTAATGAAATAAATGTACAGAGACTAAAAATACAGAGTGAAAGGCTCGCTTGAATGGTGGCATCTTATCTCTGAGAAGAGATGTGATAGCTACTCACATTAGCAACAGGGGTGATTTTAAGAACCCCCCCTAAATTTATATGTATAATAAATGGGCGAATCCCCATGATACATAGGAAAAATTGAGGGCTATTTTATCAATAATATAAAATGTATATATAATTTTTTGGCGAATATTTTAGTCAATTATATAATCTTGTAAAATATTGGCGAATATT
>JASDQU010201739.1:0-10031 GCA_032191745.1 Picea mariana | reverse complement strand
TTATTCTTTTATTCTACTTGACTAATTATTTCAGACTTCAGTCTCTTGATCTCTTCTTCTTTTTCTTCTAATTGAGTCCTTTGTTCAGATATGACCTTTTGAGTTGTTTCACTTTCTTCTTGTTTATTGAGCATTTGTTTTAGTGCCATGGTATGCCTTTGGTATTTTTCTAGGGATTCCTTAGTGATTCTTTCAAGATATTCAAAATCATTTAAATCATCTTCTATTTCCATGATAACTTATTTTAAACCATCTATAACTTTATCTTTAAGCTTCAACAAATATTCCTCTTCATCTATAAGATAATTGTTAATTGATTCTACACAAACTTCTTCTAATGCAACTAAAGATTCTTCTTTATTTGCAGGAGAACATTCAACATCCTTACATTTAGAATTATTACAATAAGAATATTTTGGTGGGTCTTTACCTTCATTGATTTGCTTCACGTCCTTGATGGGATTGTCTTCTGCGTCTTGTCTTTTGTCCTGATATGCCTTCTCTAGCTTCAGCCATAGGTCCTTGGCAGAGGTACATTTTCCTATGCTTTCTTTGATAGAACCTAAGAATCCATTGAATATGGTCTTGAATGCCACTACATTTTTCTTCTTTGATTCCTTTTGGGATGCAAATTTCGATTGTTTCTTCGAAGGAACTGATCCAACAACAACTGTGTCCTGAACACCTACTCCTTTTGAGTTCAAATACCCTTTCATTTTTAATCTCCATGTCGATTAATTTGTCTCATCAAATAAGGGAACTTCTTCTATATATGGCAATGCATGTGTTGAAATGGACGCTTGACACTGAGAGGTGGGGCTGAATCAGTGTCACAAAACTTTGGACAATTTTCCACTTTTCATAAAGTAACTGAACAACATATAKTTATTTCATTTTCTCAACCAATATATAAAAGAATACTTATTTYATTTATTTATTTATGTAACTTGAATGAATACATAATATCAATCTTTAAATATCTTCAAATTCAAGCAAATATGAGAGAACCAACTCTCTGTTACAARACCCAGCTTGTAGTTCTCAKATCCAACTGAGAAATGAGGAATCCAACYCTCATAACAAGTCCCATCTTGTTGATCTCAGATCCAACTRATATGTGAGGAATCCAATCCTCATACAWGACCCAGCTTGTAAACATGYACCAACCTSATAGAATGAACCTTCATTCAATCCATTATATATAAATATATATACTTCAACAAATTCAACTACCCTTTCTTCTCACCATTCTTTCTTATTTATATAGTCTTCCAACTGGTGTGAATTTGAATCATTGTGTCTTTTGATATTTGAACCATTGTACCTTTTCATTTAAATGATAATATTAATCTTTAAATAATATCATTTTTCCTTTTTATTCTTTATTCTTTATTCATAATTCTCATGAATTAACTCTCTTTTAATAATGATTGTGTGTCAGTTCTTTTGTCTTCATGAGTTGATCACAAACATGGATCGAAACATCATATCATACTCATGCTTCTGCTGTGTTCTCAGTTCACAAACAGATCATATTTGATCTTTTTATCGATTCTCTGTATTGTTCTAGTGTTAACTCTCTGTCAAATTAAATCTGTATGAGGATCTTCCTTCAAATCATTTACATATGATAATATGTGCAAAACCATGAGCTTATTGATTTAAGAATTGCCTCTTATTTTACCCTTATTTCTCTATTCCATACGACCGTGGGTGGTGACTAGGCGATAGGATAAATAAGTTCTTGATCACTTGTCAAGATCGATGGTCACATTTTAATCACATGATGAGATGGATGACTATTGTTACTTTGAGACTTTGTCCTTCGCGACTTCCAACCTCTGTAATCTTTCAAATCTCCTGAAGCAGATTTTATCGTAGTAGATCGGACGGTCGATATTTTATTTGCACAATGAATAGTTCTCGTTCATTTCAAAACTTCGGAACTTCAGGCATTTGCCGGTGGTGAAACTCCCGAAGTACAAACTCCCAGAGTGACATAACTTGCTGACGTCACTTGTTGACGTGGAACTAACTGAGTGGATGCCACATGTCACTTATTTTTGTGACTTACGCATACCTGAAATTCCAACTGCACTTTGACACTTATCATCATCTGATTGTGCCACGTGTCCTTGTTGACATAGTCTTGTTGACGTGGATCTCTTCATGTGGAACATGTTCTTCTCTTGGATCTAACGGTTTTCCTAACTACAAAAATATATCTCAGATCAACGGTTGAGAGTGACTTCAAAAATTCGGCCTTCGGGTGAACTCATATGTTATGAATCTTTTTTTGCCGAAGTCGTCAGCGCCAAAGTTGACCACTATTCTGATCCAACAACCATCATGTATTGTCCAGATCTGATGGTCCTCATTTACTTTAGAACTTCGAGGCTCCGGGTTTCATCTTTGCTTATCCTATCCTTCCACTTTATATAGATCGAACGGTCAATATGACTCCTAAGATATTTCTCATATCAGACAACTCATGTCCTCTTCGAAACATTTGTAGCTTACATTGTCCTTCCACTTTACTCGATCCAACGATCGGTATATTATCCAAAGTGTTCCTCGGATTGGATGACTCATGTCCACTTCAGGACTTCGACCTTCATGTAATCTTACTTGTTCTCAACCCTTTTATGCCGATTTGGTCAGCACCAAAGCTAGCCATTGTTGATCTAACAGTTCCCCTTTTCTATTCCATATTAATGACCAATACTTAACTCTAGATCAAATCTTGATCTAATGGTTCGAAAACATCCCGAAGCTCCTGATTCAGATATGATGGTCCTTATTTATGGCTTACTCAGTCCTTGCACTCAACTTGATCCAATGGTCGAGAATTATCCTCAAGTAGATCAAAGATCAGGGATGATTGTCGGGTCCCAACTAGCACGGCATTTAAAACTGTTGTCAAGCTCCACAATGGAAACTTCTCGTTGGTAGTGTAATTGATGTCAATCCTACATCTATTGGCAGGTGACGATCGACGGTATAGACTAATTGTGGGATTGAAATTAATGCATTGTTTAATTATCCCTTCCCATTCCGCAATCAATCCCTGCCCTTGATCTGGTGCTTACATATCCAATGGTCACGACTTGATCTGATCGTTGACCAATCCTCCAACGGTCCTTCTCTTATAATCTGACGATCTATACTAATTGTGGGATTGGAATTAACGCGTTGTTTAATTCTCCCTTTGCACTCCACAATCAATCCCTTCCCTTCATCTATCACTTGTGTATCCAACAATCACGACTTGATCTGATCGTGTTTCTGCAATGCACTTTCGCTTCTGAGCTTCTAAAATTCAATCGCTAACCCTCTTAAGATCTTAATTTGTTAGTCCTTCTATACATGGATTCTCTGCATGCTACCTTTCCTGATATTTAGAGTGGATTCCTCTGCACCTCATGTTATGTCTTCTGTGTAACTAATCCTTAAAACTATCTCAATGAGCAGGACTCTTTCTTGAATCCTTTGGAGTTTTCCTGTGGGGATTTCGTTCCCGATGGCATTTCTACAATGCGCTTTTCCTTCTAATCTTTGATTAATGTCCTTGTTTATGAGCTTGAATCTTTACATACTGTTTGACATTTTCATTCTCTACATATTGTTTGACATTTTCATTCTCTGTTAACTATTATATTGTTTACATCAATGACAATCCATTAATGATAACTCACAAATGAAAATTCATCATATCAACTTATCATCACATCATAATGACATCCACTGTTGACATCAATGACAATATTTCCAACAATCTCCCCATTTTCCATTGAGAGCAACATTCTAACTTCATACACAAACTCCCCCTGTGATGATGCTTTTCTCTATGAAGTTACTCTCCCCCTTTGACATCAATGGCAAAGGGTTTCTCCCCTTATGATCAACTTCTGTCTGTCTGCATGTTGTTGACCAAAATCTGAACTTGGGTAACTTCCCCTGGAATCATGTTCTTCCTGTCATAACTGAAATGGATATTGGATATTGTCAATAGTTGTATGTGGTAGGTGGTTATGTTGGTGGCATGTGGCTTTTTGTGAGTTGGACCATACTTGGAACCTGTCGGTTGTTTGAGGTTTTGACTTGTCTTGCCTTGGGTTTAGTAGTGAGTAATGTTGGGCATCACCCCAACACGACGTGACCAACAATTAATGCACCAACTTGTTGTTCGGGTTACCACCTTGAGTTTTGGCATTCAACTCATTCAATAGTGGTCTGGATGAAGGTTGAGCTCTAGTAATTGTTGCAACCGCTCAGAGGCTCTATTTAACCCACACAACACCAGGTATCAGGGTTTTGTTTCCCTATCATCTAATGTGGTTTTTGCTAAATAGTTTATATCTGGATCAGTGACTACTTGTTGTGGTCGCATTCAATGCTTTCTTGCTCTGATTTCTAGGAAAGAAAAGAATTTATCTTGCTCTTGGTTTTAGAAACTCACATGCATGGAAGCTCCAATGGTCTGGTTGATAGTTTTGATTGATATTATTATGGTCGTTGATTGCACATTTACCATATCGATTGGTTGGCTTGCAGTTGTATATAAAGTATTTGAAAGGGAAAGGTCTGGTGTTTATGGGATTTGGGTATTTAGTGTCGCATGCTAGCAGTTGCATGCGCACTTTGCATAGTTTCTTCCCTAGATGGTAGCATCTTACGACCTTATGCATACCCTTATTGAAATTAAAAGGTCATTTCAAGGGTTTTACTCACAAACCTAATCGACTCTGAGTCATTTGTTGGCAGGGTTAAAAACCCTCGTCATACTTGGGTTTTGTTATTGGTTTGTTTCATTATCAATCGCAACCATTGTCGACTTGGTTGTCATCACATGAATTGTATGCAATGTATAAGAAACAGTTAAAAGGGGGACATTTTTTCTATGCATATTATGCAAGGGGTCACACCATAGTTTGAAATAATTTCACGAGGATCAATTTGACCTCAAATGATAAAGATTATATTGTATTAAACAAGGGTTTGAACCCGGTCACTTCATGATATCTCTGCCATAACCAAAATTTTAAAATGGGGTTTGTTAATGTAATTTCGGGTCAACTCACCCCTCATTGCAATGATATTTGGTGGAAAAGGAAAACGATTTTCCTACCCTTGATTCAATTACAGTCACAACAGAATAGTGTTGTATGTTATTGTTTGATGCATTTGATGCTTGGTGCATTTATCTCACCCCTTTGCAAAACAAATGCTTATTTCGATATTATTTCTAGAGATATCTATGTATATAATGGAACATGTGTGCACATGAATGAGATTTGATGAGGGAAAAATAGATTTTTAATATACGGGAGCTTGTTTGATTGATGTTTCAATTCCTTTGTTGATATCTTGGGTGTTGCTTACATGGAGTTTTGCATTCAACGTTGGGCAGCAATATACTATGATCTAATTAAAGATGGAAATGGTTGAATACATGGATTTTTATCATTGCAAATAATATAACACCAGAAATGTGACTGTGAGTATTTTGTGAATGAATTTGGGCAGCTATTCGAGTTGTTGTAAGACATTTTTCAACTATGTTTTAAATGAATAATTTGATGAAAGGATAACGAAATGGGGCCAAATTTGTGGATTGAGCACTATAGTTGTAGGGTAATTATAATTCTTCTTGATGAATAATGATGGAGAAAATTGTAATGAAGGCATGCCCATTTTTATTTCCGTCATACTTAACATTTTTAGTACATTACAATTATTTTTCACTATCCCAAGTACATGTTTATTTCCCATGCTTGATTGCAATTGTATGAGGTGTCTCATAGCATAATTATATGAGTTTGAAGAGGTATTCAGTTGGTTTCATGTATGATTTTTTCTACACCCAAATATGTTCATGTGAGTGTAATGATTTGGTAGAGTTGGTTATGGTAAATGAACAGTCCATATTGCATTGCCCCTGTCATACTTACCATCTTCTGTTCATTATAAGCCCAATCATGAAATCCCAAGAACCCTTCTAAGTCCTTGTTCTAAGTGATTATTATCTCAAGGATATGAAATGCATAATGATTGCTTGCATATGTATTGTGGTGTATAGAGACAGGTCTAAATTATTATTTTGCAAAATTTTTAGATGATGGATTAATGATGCTGTGGTTATGTTGTTCGTGAATGTGTGTTAGAATGAGTTTTTTCAGCAGGGGCAGTCATGGTAGTAGAGGAAACAATAGTGATACAGGATTAGGTCCTTCTAAAAGGGGTAATAAGAGGCTTCGATTTTCTATACATTTTGATGCAGATTCGGAAGAATTCAATCAATTGTTGCAGACAGGTTTCCTCAATTTGGTTGTTCAACAATCCTATATACCTCCACTTATTCCTGAGAAACCTCACCCAAGTATTAGTATTCCATTTCCAAACCATGTTTTTTCTCCCTTAGTTAGACCAGAACATGATGGTTGGAAAAATGTGGTACATCCTCTTTCTGGATAGTCACACGGTTGGCCAAATATTGATCACCCTCAACAACCTCCTTTCCATGCTTGGCCTACTGCTCCTTCCCACCATCAACATCTTATATCCCAAACCTCACATACCCATCATGCCAAGGACAAGATCACTGAGCTTGAGAATAGTCTAGAGAAGGAGAAAGTAGTATCATTTGATTCAAATTCATCACATGATTTATCACATTCAACACTTCACATGTGCAGGGAAAAGATTAGAAATCTAATAAGGTAGGTTCATCAGTTGGGAGAAATGAAAGGACTTAAAGTAGTCATATAAAGAGAGGAGCAACCTCTCGCAATAAATATGGTTTCTCATGATATGGTGACATATGTATATGAACTTATTTACACTTTATTTCGAACAGCATATTAGTTTTGGCGGCTTACGATTTTGACAGCATGTTATTTGGGACAGCTCATACTTTTGACAGTTTTATATTTTGGACAGCCTTATGTTTTCTATGTTGCATGTTTTGCACAGATTTATATAATTGTTAAATTTTGATAAATTTAAATGATTATCACATGGAGTGACAAGGGGCATTTTATTTCATCTTATGCATTTTGCTGACATGGGTTGTATGATGTGGCAAGTTGATGTGTCTTGCATCTAAGGTGGAAGTTACAAGGAGAAAATGGTTCATTAATTGGTCTAAATGAAATAGGGGGTTCCCACTTATTAGTATTATTTAGGACCCTTATGATATTATTACTATTATTTAATTGAATTACTTAACAACTCTCCTATTAACTAACAAGTTGTTAGTTAGTGAGTTAACTAAAATTGGTTGAATGGTTCAACTACCCTGGAGATGTTTAAAGGAGTAAGTTAGACAAAGTAAAAGAAAGAGAGAGAACACATTGCTCTGATAAGGTCTTCTCTTAATTCCAGGTGAGATTTCATTACTACTTCATTCATCTATGATTTCTAAGCTAAGACACTTCTTGTGATAGAAGGGTCTGTTGAAGGTGAGGAAAATATAGGACTAGGGAGCATTGAATTCTAACATGCTTCCAGGTTGATTGTCTGTTTGATAGTCTGTAGAATTATTTTGATTTATGGATTAGTTTCTCAGTACTAAATAGGATTCTTATGCAGATTCATAATATAGTGAAAGTTGTGGTTATTGGATTATCATTCTTGGTCTATTTTGAAGGCACCAATGGCCTATGTGTATGTTACCTAAGGTTGTTAGACTTTCATCTGGTCCATACTTTGAAAGTATATGAAGTGTATTGGTTGTTACAAAATGAATGAATAAAATCATTGATAGTTTTGCAACTCTTTTGCTCTTTTTTATTTCTATCAGATTATGTGATGTTGCTTCTTGTTTAAATTATTATCTAAAATAATAAGACTTCTTTATTTTAGTTTGCATTTGATAAATGATAAAAATACAACAATCGGTCTTTAAGTAAATAACTTGAAGGTTAACTGAACTTGTAATAAGGCTATAAATTAGGGTGATAATCCTGCCTATCTTGTATTATCCAAGCAAGATTTGAAAAAATATTGTGAGGAGGACTTTCATTTCATTTACTCAACACATGTCCTCTTGCATCATGCATACAACCTCATAAAACTAGGGTTTTCAATTTTCTGGAACTCTAAAACTTCTGGCCCTTCAGACCATCGATGCCTCCATCACATGAACTTGTAACTTGTCACTATATCCAACCTGTCACTGACCAATCTGTATCTATGTCATATACCATATCATCAACCATATGCAAATCTATACTATGTCATATATGAAGAATATCCAACAACCTATGCATGTCCCTCATGCATGAGTGTTGCTCACTCATTCAACCAACCAACATATACCATATCCAAGTACGAGACCAACCATATCAATAATGCCTCAAGCATTCACCATATCATAAGAAAATCTAAGCATCAAAACAAACATGTAACCATACCAAAACTTATGTAGTTGACCTAAACCTGTAGAATGTTGACCTGGGAACTTTCTTTCAGACTCTAGGGCCCTGGCACCAACATCTAGTCAAGTTTTCATGACCCTTTCAGATGTACACTACTTCCTCTTCTACAACCCACGTATGTACGCACTTTCCTCCATTGCAGCCCGCGTACGTACGCACCTTCCTCCATTGCAACCCGTGTACACCTCAGAAACTAGGTTTTTTCTCAACTTCAAAACTTCAAAACTTTCAACCCTTCACATTTTCACCACCTCAAAAAAGTGCCACCACAACCTTACCAAAAGATCACTAGATCACAAGAAAGATAAGAAATGAATAAGTGTGTGAGTGTACTTATGAATGACTCCTTGAGGTGTTTATATACTTGTACTAGCTAACTCCTTTCCTTAATTTATGGCTTCTAGGGTTTTCTTGTTACAACATATTTACCCCTTTGACCAAGACTTATAACAAACTAGGGGCTTCTTGTCCACTTTTGAGGCTTCCAACTTTGCAAGGCCATATCTCCCTAACCGTGAGGAACCACATGGCATTCCACATATCACCGGAAATGTCACAATGAGTAATATCCATATATGATGGTATTGCATGCATTCACACTATCCTTCATGTCATTATTCCTCAATCAACTTCAGGTCCCATAACCACACCTTCGGGGCTACATGTAGACTAAATCAAATGTACCCATCTAACTCACCATCAATCTCCATCATACAAATGTCAATCAACTGTCCAATGATCTTGTCCATATCTCTAGGGATTCCAGACTTCTCCAAGGGTTGACATCAATCTCTAAGGGTTTATATCAATCTCCAAGATCACTCTCCAAGGGTTGACATCGATGATAAACAATTGTCCAACAACATGCTTCATTGAATACATATTACAAGTTTTTTCTTGAGAAAAAGTGTGCAGATTTGTGGTATTACAACCAATAAAATATCCAGATCTACACTCTTGTTGACAATAAAAGAGATGCATATTGTATGTATCTACTTCTTAAACCCTTCCACAATTATTCCAAATCTGATTCACAAGATTTATCTTCATTTTCGGGTTAGTATAGAAGAAAATTACAACTCATTAAATATTATTCTTTGTTGTAATAAATTTTGGGTTTTGACCCTAGGGGAATTTGAACCCCAAATCTACAAAAGTAATTTCCAACCAGTTGGAAATTAATTTTGCAGATTTCAGGTTTTGACCCTATGTTGATTTGAGCCCAAAATCTATAGAAGTAATTTCCATCCAGCATATCTAAAGGATCTAGGGCACAATATTCATTACTTTCTACCCTATCATGTAAACCAATAGATCTATTGATCTAATGTATTTTTACACTTGTGGGAGGCCTCAAAAGCCCATCTTCTTGTTGGTTTTCTGCATTTTTATCTGTTTTTGCAAGTCTGACATAACAGGATAGCAAGGAAATATCTTATTTCCATCCACTTCTTACAAGGTATCTGTTATCACTCCAGGTGTCTCTTTAAGTTGTAGATCAAGAGAGCCTGGTAACTTAATCAAAATTCTCAATAATTTATTGAAAATTGGATCAAAAATGAATAACTCACACACTCACCCCTTCACTCAAAA
>JASDQU010201737.1:5425-24514 GCA_032191745.1 Picea mariana | reverse complement strand
CCAGTTGAGAACTCATCATAGAGGTTCCGAGACATGATCTACAACTTCATCAACCCTGTAAATCTCACGTAACCCACCTCTGCTTGGGATTTTGTTAAGGGAAAATGAAAAAAAAATTCTTCTCCTTAATATTTAACCTTGTGAACGATGTGTATTCATGAACTATAGCTTGGGATGAGTTGGAAATGTTATCTCGATAGATTATATCATTAAGTACACATATATATATTTCTTTTTAAATTAAACTAATTCTATACAGGTGTTTGCAAAAAATCTTATACTATCGCCGTCACTTCTATAGTTTAAGATTGGTGATTCTATGATATATGGATTTTACAAGGTGGTTGAGAAATTTTTAATCGTCAGCTAATTCGACCATGAACCAATTCTTCTTGTTAATTAAATTATGACCTTAAACTTGTAAGATCCATACCATCGCTTCTCAGACAAAAAAGTAGTTATAATTGTTAATATATATCTACATGTTGAGATTTCCTCCCTTATGTAAACTCATGCTATAGGAAGGCCTCCCAAGTGGACAGAGACTCCTGTAGAACTTGTAAGTCTAACTAGAACTTCTTCTTTTTTAACAAAAACCCTGTTTTCCATACTTAACCCTACATACTTGAGCTTAATATCCTGTAACATCCCGCTCTTGCACAAACTGAGCAAACTTATTCTTTGAGGACACTTGCTCAAGGGTGATCCAGATTATTATACTTTGGGAATTTTATTTATGATTATGAGGCATTATCAATTGATGACATGTTATTTGGCTGCATTGACATGGACATGTGCTATTGACTCGATTTTACTGAGTGTGTAGGATTTTGGACCTCGAGGATGTAGAGGCATCGATGGAACCCCTTGGACTCCAGATCGAGTCAGGGAGAGGACTATTAGGGTTTGATTGTTGTATATATGATATTTTTTCATCTGATTAGATGATATGATTATTTATATATTTCTAACATGATTCGTTGATGATGCAGGTTGAAGATAGCTTGGAGACGAGACTCACATGTCGAGTAGAGGGGTCATGCATGAATACCGGAGATGTTCAGGGACAGGTTTGGACAACATCCCTACCACAACCTACTAGCACACACACCATGAATCAAACTATAGGTTAACGAGTACCTATTTCGAGAAGACCCACGATGCCATGAGGTCCGACTGCGATAGTCACTCATGATGATTCTAAAGGGCATGAAATAATGTAGGGGCCTTATTCCTTAGAGGACCTTAGTCTCCCACAACATCACCTGATGGAGTATTGACTCCAGGGGTTTTTTATGTCTACCAAGTCAGTCAAGAGACGAGTGGCACCCTTGGATCATGTAGTGCATCCTGAAGGGCACATTGCACAAGAAAAATTGAAAGAGGCGAGTGGCACCCTTGGAGCACGTAGTGCATCCTGAAGGGCACATCGCACAGGATAAACAGAAGGAGGCGAGTGGCACCCTTGGAACACCTAGTGCATCCTAAGGGCACGTCACATTGTTAATTAATAAATGAATAAAACTATATGGAATTAGGTTGAATAACAAGATAATAAAAGTTAAAAACAATTTCCCTAATAAAATGTTGCCCAACCTCGAAAATTAAAATCTAGTTCTAGGTGAAACTTGCAGTAAAAGAAAAATATGTTGTAAAAATAAAAATAAAAATAAATAAATAAAAATGATAATCATCATTAATCATGTGTCGAGAAGGGGGTGAGTAATTCTTTTAATCTATAAAAACCTTTCGGGGGATAAAATTAAAAAAAAAGGGAAATAGTTGTGTTGCCACTTATACTAATTAAAAATTATTAATTAAAAAGGGAAAAGGGAAAAAGTTAATTTTCTACACCTACCAAATCGAGTTTTAAATAAAAAAAGGGAAAGAGGGAAATCTAAAATAATTAGGAAACTAGGAAAAAGTGGGAAACATGAAAAGAAAGGGGAAACACAAAGAAAAAGCAGAAAGTCTAACTTAGTAAGGTATCTAGCATTTAAGAACTTTCTAAATTAAACTGAACTAGTAAATTAATAAGGGGGAAAGTCATTAAAACTTGTAAGGGAATATGGGGACACCTATGAGTGATTCTAGGAATGATTTTAGGTGGGTGACGGAAATAGGGGTAATTAATTAATTAAGGAAATTAAATTTTGGTGCAATGAAGGGGATGGGTGACACATGTACGGGAAGGATTATTATGAATTAAATTATTGAACAATAAATTAAAGGGATTTTGGGAAAGTAATTGACTTTAAAAATCTATATAAAGGAGGGAGGAGGAGGATGATAGATCTCTTCTATTATGCGTAACGTTACACTGCATAAATTTATGCTTGACTGACTTAGCTTGTGGGAGCTGCGATACCCAGCTTAGCGAGGAGTATTAGCTTGGCCTTGCGAGGTGAGATGGGATCTAGTTGATTCTATGGTTAGTGTACGTGGCCCCTTTGCATCTTGGGGGGATAAGGGGGAAGAAGAGTACCCCTAGCGTTAACTGGGAGGTATCTATGAGGTTTCATCGGTCGGCAAGTGGGAGTTGCATGGAGCATGCAGGACATCAACTCAGAGCAGGTGACTTGGTCTATGGTACTCTTCCTTTATTTCTACATGGTAGATTGTTAGGATGACTTATGATTTTAGTTCTGTATGTTTAATTTCGTAAAGAAAATGATTGTCTTAGCATTCTAGTTGATGACTGAAATTTCCACCATAGCCTTTAGCTCGTTGGTGATTGAATCCCATGGCCTCAACCCCTGCATGTCTTGACCATCCTATGGTTTATTGATTTGTGACGATTGGGGTTTATTTATGCCGACATCCCTAGATCATCTGTCCAGACCTGAGCAATCGGCCAGGAGCCTAATCTACGGTCATCACTTTGGTGTTAATAGACCTATGGATCTAAATGCATTGATTTTCTGTGTGTGGATGATGAGCAAAGGATGGTCCTTCCAGTCGTCTAGTCCTGTTGGTTGTTCCAAGTAGTGTGTAGTCTTGTGCCTTCATGCGTTTAATTAACCCTGCAATTTTTTATTAATGGCAAAGTTTTCTTTAACTCTGTGTTTTTGGCCTCTGGTTGTGACTACGATTTGCCCCTTGTTAATCTAGTGATTTGCCACTTCGTAGGACCACTTTTCATTTTTTTTTACTTTAAGGGTGGATTTTCCCTACGATTTTATTTCCTTGGAAGGTTTTTCTTAAATATCAAATGCCTGCGCCTTAGTGGTTAGTGGGGTGTATTGGTGGGTGTTTCATTTACTTTTATTGACTGCAATTTGATTGGAAAAACCTCACCGCCTGGATGTTAAAACATTGTACACTTTCTCAATAAAACCAATGATTTTATGTAATGGCCATGCAAATAAACTAATGGCGAATGCGATTTTGTTTAGTGGCATATGAGACTGCATATATATTTAATGACAAAAATTTATATTCATTCATTAGTAGTGATTTTATACTCATTTATGTCTATGGTTCGAATAGTAATATTGACAACAAACTTAACATATGTAGGCCAACTATTTTTTTCATGTATTTCCGGGCAGCATTTTTGATAGCATTTCTATGTAGGATTACGCTTTATACATTCATGTGGAAGTAATTTTATGATATCAAATGACTATGAAAATGTCTTGAAGGAATGCATTTTCCTATGGTGTATAGTTGCATTGTAAATTGATGGAGTTTTAGTTGTTTTAGCATTCCATTTTTTTTTCTAGTGTTGGTTAAAATGCTATTACCCAACAATCCAATTTGTAAGGTTGTTGAGTAAGCCTTTGGTAGTTCTTCGACTAGAATTTATAGTATGAGTTTTTAGGTTGCGTACGGGTTTGACAACGATTCATTTTCATAGTGATAGAGATAGTGAATCCTCTTTACTATGATAGCGAATAACAAGCTTAGTTTTGCGCCCAATAGTATGTTGGGTTAACTTATTCTTTAAAATTATGCACAAAGATTTAATTCCCTGAAACATGTACGATGACTTCTATATTCATGATGAGCATTATTTATTTATTGTTATTGATGATCTTAACTTATGACCCAGTGAAATTCCTGGAGGATATCCTAGTGATTTGTAACCATACCACTGTTGTGAAACCCTACCTCTATGATTTCTAAACATAATTTTTGTGACACCTATACCTCTGCGATTGTAACCATGTAATTGTTGTAATACCATTTCCTCTATGATTTGTGATTGTATGGTTGTATTTGCTTAATGATCTTGGATAGTGTTTAGTCACAGGTAGCCTTGATTTTAGGTAGCGAACTGTGGGTCAGTAATCCTGAAATCCTTTTTACCACAGTTAAATTTGTGACAATGAGTTAGCTACAACGATGTGTAATGAAGTAATCATTCAGTAGACAATGAATGATAACTATATTTTCCAGTTAAACTCTTGTTCCTAGTTTCACTTGACAACCATATCTTTTTAGATAGTGATATATTTCATGTATGTTAGACATCCCACTAATTGATTATGCGTTGATGAAAACAAATTTAGCAATTTTATTAGACAACTAACTATTTATTTCGGCGTTCTTACCCCTGATTTTTATTTTCATTTTCCTCACAGCATTAATAATTGGCATTTTGGTTCTGGACAACTTCCCTCTATTTTGATTAGCAGTAATAATTATGTTGTAGGATATCGTTTAACAATGGCATCGACTGCATTGAATGGCTCTGAATAACATTAATTATGATCAAGATTATGAGGTAAAATCATGAATCTGGGTAACACTTTCGTGACAATCGGGTCTCCAAAATTTCTAGCGGCAATTTTTCGGACGAACAAATATTGTTTTCGGCCGAAATATTTTTCGGCCGAAAAAATTCACGTCAAATTTAACGGTGCCCTCGAAATTCGTGTACAACGTTTTTTGGGTGAACAATTTTCCCGTGGTAAGCATCTTTCGGCCGAAAGACTTTTCGGCTGAAACGTTTATTTTTAACGGATTCCGTTAAAAACTAGGTTTCGGCCGAAAGAATATTTCGGCCGAAAACTTGAAAATGGGACTGTTTGCAGGAAACTGCAAATTCTCTCCATCTTACTTCATCTTTGGAGGTAGCAGACTCCTACAAATACTCATAATTTAGTTTGAGAAATGATACCAACATTTCTAAAATTGAATCTACTTTCATTGGGTATAATTTGCTTTCATTTTCATTGCTTTTATCTAATTTTATTTAATTTTATAAAAAAATCACTAAATAATATTTTTAGGTGAGATAATGATTCAGTGAAATGAAAAATACATATCTCTAAAAATACACAACCGAAAATTATGAAAAATTTATATTCATAACTTTTAAAAGGTTCTCTTCAAAAGGGTATTTTTAGATTTTACTTTTAAGTAAAAATTAAGATAGATACAAGGTGTAGAAAAACACGTGTTTAAAATCTGCAATGTTTTCATCTTGGTCATCTTAAAAAAATTCTAGAAATTATAATATTCATCCCTTAGATTCAAAATTATAGTCATAATAAAATAGAGTCTCTGTGGATTGTTGCAGTATATTTCATTTCTTAAAAACATAAGTTTAATAATAGATACATTGTTGTGAAAAACAACAACTCATTATCATTCCTTTCATGTTTAAGGAACATGCTGTTAAACAATTGTCAAATTGACATATCAAATCTTGATAAAAAAAAATTGAAAAATAGTCATTAGAAATATAACAAAATTATTCACAACTTTTGTTTTTACTGTAACGTGAAATTCTAAATAAAAAAAATACTTTTGTATGACAGAAGTTGAAGAACTTGTGAAAATACAGTTTTTTTTGTCATAAAACAAGCAAAATTGTTACCCACCTTCATGATTTTACCCTATGGCGTTAAATCTCATTAAATGAATATGGAAGTAAATCTCATCGAATGTATATAGATTTAATTTCTCGTTGAATGTATATGGCTTAATGACATTGTCACTTCTTAGCAGATTCTTTTAATGTTAATAGACAACTGTCATTTTAGTACGATTAGTGTAGATAGATTGCATGTTGTAATGTAATGTGTTAATAAGTATATCATTATAGCTTCCTGCATTGATATGGTAAATGTTGTTATATGATGTCAATTGCTAGTTAGATTACAATTTGGAATTAATTTAGAATCTCCCTTTTAGATCGTAATTAATGATAAATTTAGATCTGTATTCAATGCTAATTAGATGGTACTTATTAACTGGTTAGATTGGATAAAAGGGTTGAGTGTTTGAAGAATTCATGTATTGGCTTCTGTCTTCCCTGGTAGTCGTCCCCTGGTGTCTCATCGACCTGTTGTTGGGGTTTGGGTGTGGTTTTCTTATCGATATTTGGCTCCTAGCAGGTCAGATTTACCTTGAGTCCTTAGTCCAAATAGGATGTGTGGCGCTAAGGCTATTGACGCGTCTATCATTGGGGACAGCATGATTCCTGATGAGAGGATCATGGTGCACCCTATTAGATAGCGATGAACTAGAACTTAGCTAGATTCGATGCGTCTGTGTGAGTGTTGTCGAGCGTTGTAAGCTGCTTTTGGCACATGGGTGGAACGCCTTCATGCGTTTGGTTCACGTGCCTTGCGGTTCTAGTCTTGTTTTCCATTGGTCATTGTATCAGGAGGGGGATGTTTTCCCTTAGCTTGTAGGCATGTCTTGTTTGCGTCGGGTGGGTAGTCGTTCCTCTTTGTTGTTCTATGCATGTTTTTCCCGGTTTCCCTTGTGCGAGTGCGTGGAGTCATAGTTGTCTGTTGCCTAGACTGTGTGCTTGCGTTCGTCGTCATTAGTGTAGTTAACTGTTGTCATCATCACCTTATTGCCTCTTAACCAAAAAAAAAAATCTTCGCACTTTTTCTTCATTGTAGACATAACGATGGGGACATTACATGTGGTATCAGAGCAGGTTCAACCTGCGACTTGGGATCACTACAGCTTTCGTTGATATAATTTTTTATTTATTTATTATAATGTTGCTAATTAAGTTGACTTGTATTCGTGCAAGTAATCATGGTTAGAGGACACCACAAAAGAATATGATGGGGTGATAGGATAGGAGGTGCAATGGCTCTTGTAGGATCCACGCAAGAGGGGTCTAACCCCCAGGGAGGTGAATAGGTTGTCGGGTAGGTGCAGATAGTGGTGGGTGATGTGGTTGGAATGATGAGATATTTTGAGCTTATGTCTGAGGCACTGATCATCCATTTCGACAGAGATGAGGCCAGGGTGTTGGCACCCCTTGAGGGTCCACCGCGTGCTTCAGTCGGTACTTGTAGCATTCGTTGTGAGCTCGAGAAGGTTAGATTTCCTGAGTTCTTTTGTACCCCAGATGGCGCAATCGTCAAGGCATGGTTGGAGAATATGGTGATGTGCTTTGCACTTCATGAATATACCTCCAACATGAAGGTTTTCATGGTGGTGTTTCAACTGAAGGGGAGTGCTCTTCTATGGTGGAAGACGCTCCTCCCATCATTGAACATGGTCTTCAAATATGTGTCATGGGAACTGTTTGAGGAATAGTTTCGAGAGAGGTACCTATTAGAGGAATTCATTGAGCATCAGCTCAATGAGTTCAATTCCTTATGACAAAGCGACCGTACAGTTCCTGAGTATGAGGCCCATTTTATGGAGCTACTTTGGTATGCTCCACATCTTAATATTGAGAAACTTAAGGTCAACAGTTTCGTATTCATCCTTAATGGAAACATGCGTGCAAAGGTTAGGATTCTTATCCTAAAACCTTGCATTATGTCATCCAGAAGGCCCTCGTATCAGAAGAGGAGATTATCAGTGGGGGTGAGAGGAGGACTCCAGCGAGACCAGTAAGGCAGGTGTCATATGGTGTGCAACAACATCAGACACTAGCCAAAAATACACCAAGATATCATGGCTTCTAGAGGGGATCCACTTTCAATACACCTCGGGGACCATAGCATCAATAGCAACGTCGACCGTAACAGTARTGGTTTAGGCCTGTTTAGCAGAACAAATCAGGATTCTAGGCCTATGGGCCGTCATATTCTACTTCAGKTACCTATGGTACTAGACCAAAGAAGGGGTGTTGGACGTGTGGGGAGCCACACTACCAGTGCGACTTCCCTGTAGAGAGGAATAGAGTGTCTGGATCAGTCAGACCCACTACCATGGGAGATATGGACAAGGCCCATTAGATTCATGTACTAGTGAATAACCGCCAGGCAGAGAAATAGTCAACTATGCTCGATACGTCAGGTACTGTTGTTGACCATACCCTTGTTATTTTGATAGATCCCAGTGCTACCGAGAGTTTCATTTCTAGTGTAGCGCTCAAAAGTATTAAGGTAAAGGTAGTTAAACATGATGCATTTAGCTTTGTAAAGATGTCTTTGGGAGCCAAAAATAAGGTTGGAGGAAACGTTATGGGTTGTACCTTTAACCTGGGAGAGTTTGTCACCAGGGCCAACCTATACGTCACGATCTTAGGATCTTATGAAGTCGTGATCGATATGGATTGGTTAGAATCGCATGAGGTGATACTCAACTATAAGACGAAATTGTTGAGCTTGGTCGATGATGAGGGGCAAAGACACGTGATTGTAGGATGTGTTTTCTATTTCCATGAGGTTCATCTCTTCCTTGAAGCTACGGAAGAGCATGCGCAAGGGATGTAAGCTTTATGCGATCCTTGCATTAAATGAGAAGGGAGTAGTGGAAGTTCTAGAACACCTTCCTGTGGTGAGAGAGTTTGAGGACATCATCCCAAAGGAGTTACCTGGGATATCGTCGGAGAGGGAATTGGAGTTTACTATAGACCTAAAACCGGGGACTTAACCGATAGCTAGAATGCCGTATCAAATGTCGACCTCAGAGTTACAAGAGTTGAGAATGCAACTGAAGGAATTGCTAGACCTGGGATTGATATGTCCAAGTGTGTCACCGTGGGGTGTGCCTATTATTTTCATATGAAAGAAGGATGGGTCATGGAGTCTCTACATTGATTACTGTCAATTGAATAAGGAAACAATCAAGAATCAATATCCGTTGTCGAGGATAGATAATCTGTTTGATCAAATGAAGGGTGGGACGATTTTCTCAAAGATTGATTTGTGATCAGGGTATCACCAGTTACGAATAAAGGATGATGATGTCCCTAAGACCACCTTTAAGATGAGGTTTAGACATTACAAGTTTACTATTTTACCATTTGCACTAACAAACGCCCTAGGGGTATTTATGAGTTTGATAAATGGGGTGTTCCATGAGTACTTGGACAAGTTCGTCCAAGTATTCATTGATGATATTTTGATTTACTCTCGGACAACGGAGGAGCATGATGAGCACTTGCGCTTGGTAATACTATGTCTGTGAGAGAACAAATTGTATGGGTAGTTGTCCAAATCCTCATTTTCTCAATCGAAGATTCACTACTTAGGGCATGTCATCTCTGGTGAAGGTATCTTCGTGGATCTAGCATAGGTTGAGGATATTATGGAATGTCTTGCACCGACGAACGTACCAGAAGTATGTAGCTTCATGGGTTTAGCAGGATACTATCGATCGTTCATCAAGGGATTTTCGAAGATAGAAAATCCGATTACTGAGTTGCAGAAGAAGAACAAGAAGTTTTTTTGGACCGAGAAATGTGTGGAAGCATCTAGGAGGATCAAGGAGTTGTTGCCAACGACATCGATACTAAAGGTCCCTGACATGGATGCGAACTTCGTGATATGCACTGACGCATCTAAGGAAGACTTAGGCAGAGTCTTGATGCAAGAAGGTCGAGTGATCACATACATCTCAAGGAAACTGAGAAGGCACGAGGAGGACTGCATGATGAAAGATTTGGAGTTGTTAGCCATCGTAAACGACTTGAAGGTTTGGAGACACTACCTTGTTGGATGAAAATTTGAACTAAATATGGACCACTATGGACTAAAACACATCTTTACGCAAAGAGACCTGAACACGTGACAACAATGTTGGTAAGAGTTATTTAGCGAGTATGAATTCGAGATTACTTACATAAAAGGAACAATGAACTGAGTGAAAGATGCATTGATTTAGAGACCAAACATCTTTTCGATGTTGCCTCTTCAAATGAATCTATGTGAAAATATTCTAACTTTACAATGTGATGATTATTGGTACAAAGAGGTCGAGGGTTTTATCGGAAAAAACACAATGATGGTACCAATATTTGAAGGATTTATGTTTGATGACTATGGATTATTGAGGTTTAAAAACAGGATTTATGTACCACCGAACGACGAGTTGAGGAGCTTGATCCTAAGTGAGGCTCATAGAGCAGTGTACATGGCTCATACGGGAGTCACGGAGATGAGGGCGGACCTTAAACCCTTATTCTTCTGGAAGAGAATGAAGGAAAACATAGTCAACTATGTGGTTAGATGTCTATAATGTTAGTAGGTAAAGGCTGAACATAGACATCTAGCAGGATTTATATAGCCAGACGCTATTCCAAAATCGAAATGGGAGGTTAGTTCGATGTATTTTATTGTTAGGTTTCCACTGACGGTGAGGAGACATGACTTGATTTTCATAGTAGTAGACACTCTCATGAAGAGTTCTCACTTTGTTCCTATACATACGGCATATCAAGCACCTGACATAGCTAGAGTTTTCATTAGTGAGATTGTGAGGGTGGATGGGATGCCTAAGAGGATTATATCTGATTGAGGATCGATGTTTACTAGATGATTTTGTATGAGCTTCCAAGAGGCCTTGGGAACCCAACTTAAATTGAGTACTGCGTATCACCCGGAGACTGATGGGCACACTAAATGAATGAACCAAACCTTGGAGGACATGTTTCTCATGTACATGATGGACCAACAAAATATTTGGGAAGAATTCTTGCCACTCGTGGAATTCGCTTATAACAACAGATACCAAAGAACCATTAAGATTGTTCCTTTCGAGTTTCTTTATTGGGGACCGTGTCAGATGCCTTTGAGTTGGGATCGGCTTGAGGATAGGGTCCTAGTGGGACCATAAGTGATCCAATAAATGGAAGATAAAATGAAAACATTAATACAAAGAATTAAGGAAGCGCAAGATCGGCATAAGAGTTATGTCGATGCGCACCGTGTCGATTGTAGTTATGAGGTTGGTGATCGAGTCTTATTGCGGTTTAAACCGCATAAGAGTTTGATCAAGTTTGGAAAGGGAGATAAAATATCTCCTAGGTTCATGGGACCTTTCTATATTGTGGAGACAAAGGGGCCCGTGGCCTATCGACTAGCCTTGCCTGATTCTTTGAGACGTATGCACAATGTTTTTCACGTATCTGTTTTGAGACATTATATTAGTGATCCTACATATGTTATTGACATGATTTCCTTGTAGGTATCGGACTGGGGGGCACTCACAGCTGAGCTGATCTACATCCTGGATCATCTCATTCAATATCTATAGTGTCAAACATTAGATCAGGTCAAGGTCTAGTGGGACAACTATAGTCCGCACTCGGTGACCTAGGAGGGTGCATATGATATGCGCCGACAGTTTCCATTTTTGTTTCATAGATAGACTTAAGATACTGTGATACACATTATTTTAGACCTTATATACTGTGAAACTTTGGGACATATTTTAGATCAAGAGGGGGTGTACGTAACATCCCTCTCTTGCGCACACTGAGCAAACTTATTCTTTGAGGATAATTTCTCGCAAGTGATCCAGATTATTATACTTTGGGCATTTTATTTATTATTATGAGGCGTTATGAATTAATGACATGTTATTTGGCTACATTGGCATAGATACGTTCTATTGAATTGATTTTACTGGGTGTGCAATATTGTGGAACTTGAGGATGCAGAGGCATCGATGGAACCCCTTGGAATCCAGATCGAGTCAGGGAGAAGACTATTATTGTTTGATTCTTGTATATATGATGTTTGTGCATCTGATTAGATGATATGATTATGGATATATTTCTGACATGATTAATTGATGATGTTGGTTGATGATAGCTTGCCGACCATACTCACATGTGTAGTAGAGGTGTCATGCATGACTACTAGAGACGTTGAGGGAGAGGTGTGGACAATAGCCCTACCACAACCTAGTAGCACTCTCATCTTGGCTTGAATTGTAGGTTAACGACTACCTAGTTCGAGAATACCCACAATGTCGTGAGGGCTAACTGCGACAGTCGCTCATGATGATTCTAAGGGGCACGCAATAAGGCAGGGGCCTTATTCCTTAGAGGGCCTTAGTCTCCCACAATATCACCTGGATGGCAGAGTATTGACTCCAGGGGTTTTTGATATCTAACAAGTCATTCAAGAGGCAAGTGTCACCCTTGGAGCACATAGTGCATCCTGAAGGGCACGTTGCACAAGAAAAATGGAAATATGCGAGTGGCACCCTTGGAGCACATAGTGTGTTCTAAAGGGCACGTCGCACAGGAGAAACAGAAGAAGTCGAGTGGCACCCTTGGAGCACCTAGTGCGTCCTGAAGGGATGTCGCGGTGTTAATTAATAAATGAATAAACCTAGATGGCCTTAGGACAAATAACATGATAATAAAAATTTAAAACAATTTCCCTAATAAAATGTCGCCCAACCTCGAAAATTAAAATCTAGGTCTAGGTAAAACTTGCGGTAAAAGAAAAATATGTTGTAAAATTAAAAATAAAAATAAATAAATAAAAATGATGATCATCATTAATCGTGTGTAGAGAAGGGGGTGAGTAATTATTTTAATTTATGAAAACCTTTTGGGGGATAAAATTTTAAAAAGAGGAAATAGTTGTGTTGTCACTTATACTAATTAAATTTTCTTAATTAAAAAGGGAAAAGGGAAAAAGTTAATTTTCTACACTTGCCAAATTGAGTTTTAAATAAAAAAAGGGAAAGAGGGAAATCTAAAATAATTAGGAAACTAGGAAAAAGTGGGAAACATAAAAAGAAAGGGGAAACACAAGGAAAAAGCAGAATGTCTAACTTAGTAAGGTATCTAGCATTTAAGAACCTTCTAAATTAAACTCAACTAGTAAATTAATAAGGGGGGAAGTCATTAAAACTTGTAAGGGAATATGGGGACACCTAGGAGTGATTCTAGGAGTGATTTTAGGTGGGTGAGGGAAATAGGGGTAATTAATTAATTAAGGAAATTAATTTTTGGTGCAATGAAGGGGATGGGTGACACATGTAYGGGAAGGATTATTATGAATTAAAATATTGAACAATAAATTAAAGGGATTTTGGGAAAGTAATTGACTTAGAAAATCTATGTAAAGGAGGAAGGAGGAGGATGATGGATCTCTTCTGTTATGCGTAACGTTATGCTGCAGAAATTTATACTTGACTTAATTAGTATGTAGGAGTTGGGATACCCATCTCGGTGAGGAGTTGTAGCCYGACCTTGTGAGGCGAGCTGGAAGCTAGTTGATTCTATAGTTAGTGTGTGTGGCCCCTTTGCAGCTCAAGGGGATAAGGGGGAAAAAGAGTACCCCTAGCGTTGGATGGGAGGTATCGGTGAGGTCTCATYGGTCGACAAGAGGGAGTTGTACAGAGCATGTGATACATCAACTCAGAGAGGGCGACTTGRGATACAGTACGCTTCCTTTATTTCTGCATGGTAGATTGTTAGTATGATTTATGCTTTTAGTTTTGTATGTTTAATTGGGTAAAAAAAATGATTGTATTAGAATTCTAGTTGATGACTGAAATTTCCCCCATAGCCTTTAGCTCATTATTGATTGATTCACATGCCCTAAATCCTTGCATGTCTTGACCGTCTTATGGTTTATTGATTTATGATGATTGCAGTTTATTTATTCCTTCATCCCTAGATTATCAGTCCATGCCTGAGTAGTCGACCAGGAGCCTGATCTACAATCATCACTTCGGTGTTAATAGACCTATGGATCTAAACACCCTTCTTTTCTGTGTGTGGGTGATGAGCGAAGGATGTTCCTGCCAGTCATCTAGCCTAGTTGGTTGTTCTAGGTAGTGTGTAGTCTTGTGCCTTGATGCATTTAATTAACCCTGCAATTCTTTATTGATGGTGAATTTTTCTTTAACTCTGTGTTTTTTTCCTCTGGTTGTGACTGCGATTTTCCCATTGTTAATCTAGCGATTTTCCACTTCGTAGGACCGCTTTTCATTTTTTTTTTACTTTAAAGGAAGATTTGCCTTGTGATTTTATTCCCTTAGAAGGTTTTTCTTATCCATCAAAGGCCTTCTCCTTCATGGTTAGTGGGGTGTATTGGTGGGCATTTCGTTTACTTTTATTGACTGCAATTTTCTTGGAAAAACCTCACCGCCTGAATTTTAAAACATTGCACGCTTTCTCAATAAAACCAATGATTTTATGTAATGGCCATGCGATTAAATTAATGGCGAATGCGATTGTGTTTAGTGGCATATGAGACTGCATATTTATTTAATGATAACAATTTATTTTCAGTCATTAGCAGTGATTTTATACTCATCTATGTCTATGGTTCAAATAGTAATATTGACAACAAACTTAACATATGTAGGCCAGTTGTTTTTGTCATGTATTTCCAGGCAGCATTTTTGATAGCGTTGCTATGATGGATTACATTTTATACATTCAGGTGGCAGTAAGTTTATGATATCAAATGACTACGAAAATGTCTTGAAGGACTATGTTTTCCTATGGTGTATAGTTGCGTTGTAAATTGTTGGAGTTTTAGTTGTTTTAGCATTCCATTTTTTTTATAGTGTTGGTTAACAATGTTATTACCTAGCAATCCAATTTGTAAGTTCATTGAGTTAGCCTTTGGTAGTTCTTCGAATGGAATTTATAGTCTGAGTTTTTAGGTTGCATACGGGTTTGACAACGATTCATTTTCATAGTGATAGCGATAACTAATCCTCTTTACTGTGATAGCAAATAACAAGCTTAATTTTGCGCCCAATGGTATGTAGGGTTAACTTATTCTTTAAAATTATGCACAGAGATTTAATTCCCTGAAACGTGTACGGTGACTTCTATATTCACACCCAACATTATTTATTTATTGTTATTGTTGATCTTAACTTTTGGCCCGGTGAAATTTCGGGAGGATATCCCAACAATTTGTAACCATACAACTACTGTGACACCCTACCTCTGCGATTTTTAACCATAAATGTTCTGACACCTATACCTCTGCGATTGTAACCATGTAATTGTTGGAATACCATTTCCTCTGCGATTTGTGATTGTATGGTTGTATTTTCTTAACGAACTTGGATAGCGTTTAGTCACAGGTAGCCTTGATTTTAGGTAGTGAACTATGGTGGGTCAATAATCCTGAAATCCATTTTACCATAGTTAAATTCATGACAACGAGTTATCTACAACGATGTGTCATAGAGTAATCCTTCAGTAGAAAAGGATTGATAACTATATTTTCGAGTTAAATTCTTGTTCCTGGTTTCACTTGACAACCATATCTTTTTAGACAACAATATCTTCCCTGTATGTGAGCCAACTCGCTAATTGATTATGCATTGATGACAACGAATTTAGCAATTTTATTAGACAACTAACTATTTTCTTCAGCGTTCTTACCCCTGATTTTTCTTTTCCTTTTCCTGACAGCATTAATAATTGGCATTTTGGTTATGGACAACTTCCCTCTATTTTAATTAGCAGTAATAATTATGTTCTAGGATATCGTTTAACAATGGCATCGACTGCATTGAATGGCTCTGAATAACATTAATTATGATCAGGCTTATGGCATTAAATCTCATTAAATGCATATGGCAGTAAATCTCATTGAATGTATATGGCTTTAATTTCTCATTGAATGTATATGGATTAATGGCATTGTCACTTCTTAGAAAATTCTTTTAATGTTAATAGACAACTATCATTTTGGTATAGTTAGTGTAGATAGACCACATGTTGTAATGTAATGTGTTAATCAGTATTTCATTATAGCTTCCTGCATTTATATGGTAAATGTTGTTATATGATGTCAATTTCTAGTTAGATTACAATTTGGAATTAATTTAGAATTTCCCTTTTAGATCATAAGTAATGATAAATTTAGATGTGTATTCAACCCTAATTAGATGGTAATTATTGACCGGTTAGACTGGATAAAAGGGTTGAGTGGTTGAGGAAGTCATGTATTGGCTTGTGTCTTCCTTAGTAGTTGTCCCATAGTGTTTTTCGACTTGTTGTTGGAGTTTTCTTGTGGTTTTCTTATCGGTATTCGACTCCTAGCACGTCGGATTTACCTAGAGTTATCAATCTAGATAAGATGTGTGGCACCAAGGTTATTGATGCGTCTTGTTAGAATATAGAAGATGGTGTGCTCATTTTACCTTTGACGATACCCTCGTCACCCAACCACAGGTCGAAGCTTCCCTCCAAGCACCTTAAGCTTGACCTGAGAATTCCTCTGAAAGAAAACCCTAGGCTAGATAGCCAAACAAAGAATATCGCATCAATCCCCAAGGATAGCGCATCAAAAAAGAATGATCAGATGTTCCAAACCCTAGCCAAGAGATATCCAAACCAATAATGAAACTAGTTGTTGCTGCAGCTGCACCTGCAACCCTCCTCCAAACCTGCGCACCAGACTGCAACTGCAGTTGCGCACCAACTAGGAAACTGCAATTTTGAGATGCTGTCAAATGAGAACTGGCACCCTGTATTTATAGTAATCCTGCCAGTTTGTTGGGGCCAACTTCTCCTTCTGGGTATGTGTCTATTCAGTATGTTATTATTAATTCTGGCCGACTTCTTCTCTTGTAGGCTAATAGCCTAATATAAATTATCTTCTTGAGCCGACAAGGCTTCTAGGGTTATTATCCAACTCATTAGAGTTTCTCTTGCTTTCTGGAGTCTTCTATTCTCTTCAGGTTCACACGTGGGGGTAAATACCTCCCACAAATACCATAATATTAACACTCCCTCCTAGCTAGAGAGGTATTTACAGGTAATGGACTTGAGAAAAAAACATACCATTTACCCAGTAGCATCAATATAGTCATCTAGACTATTTTGTGACTAGATCATGAGCATCACTATCACCATCAGCTGCATCATCTCTCGAAACCATACTTCATCTGAGTAGTTAGATATGATGCTAGATAAGTCACTCTCACCATAGAGTGATACAAAAGGATTACAAGTTCTAAACTGTTTTCCGTTTGGAAAATCTCTGTTCATCATTCATGTGAATGATCATTGTCTCCAATAAACTGCTAATAGTCTTCAAGGCAATTAGAACAAGGATAGAACACACCTGTGTCTATTCATAGTAGTACATAACTACAATCCAATGGTTAACTACCACATCAAGTAACACACAAGTACTTGATCAACAACGTATAGTTGCGAACAGTGAAACATATTCACCACAGTAGTCCTCATCTACTATCATATAGTCTTCATAACAAATATCTGAGAGCATCCTGCATAAAAACAATGTTATGATAAAAAAATTATCATCTAGGCCAATCTTTCACTCATGTCTGTGAGATCTGAAAGAATGTCTGCCACCACAATAGTCTTCATCTGCATAGAAACAATGTTATGATAAAAACTGAATCATTTGGGAAAATATTTCACTCACATCTATGAGATCTGAAAGAATGTCTGCCCTCAGTATAGAATATCAACAATAATCATCTAGGCCAATCTTTCACTCACGTCTGTGAGATCTGAAATAATTTCTGCCCTCAATATAGAACATCAATAAAAATCATCTAGGCCAATATTTCACTCGCATCTATTAGGTCTGAAAGAATGTCTGCCCTCAACATAGAATATCAATAATGGGCTATCTGCCCCATTCTTCTCAACCAAGGAAGAAGGATTGTTTCTAATTTCTGAACCTGGACCATTTCCCACCCCAGGCCATTCTTCTGACACTAAACAAAGTGTAACCTGGAAATAATGAGTCTTCCCTCGAGAAATGTTTGGACCATTCCTTACCCTGGGCCATTCCTCTGACACTTAACAAAGTGTAACCTGGAGGGAATGAGTCTGCCCTCGAGGAATAACTGTCCGGACCATTCCCCCCCCCTGGGACATTCCTCCGACATTAAAGTGTAACCTGGAGAGAATGTATAACCCTCGAGGAATGTCTATCCTGCATCAACCTCCAAAATGGACGATTCTTCAAAACTGCTCACAACTGTGAACTTCGAAAGAATGACTTCCTGACGAGGCAGACCATTCTACTTGACCACTACTCAGAGTGACTGTCAAGAAGAATGACTGTCCTAGACCACTCCCCATAATCGGAAGTCGTTGTCTATGATACATCAGCAATCAGTCTGCCTCCCATGTTAACTACAATGGGAAGTCACTATCCGTCAGAAATCTCAAACCACTTTTCGAACAGGAAAGCATCTGTCCAATCTGGACTATGTTTCAATTACAAAGATAATATTTTCAATGCTCCCTCCTAACTGGAGAGTTATTTCAATTACAAAAATAAATGTTTGCGTACCTTCCTCTAGTTTGGAGAGTCTTCCCTTCCAATTAATAGAGTTATTTCCACGAGCTCTAGCTTGAGTATGCAAGTCCTTTCATCTTGAATATAGGCTTTACCAAAATGTATGCTTATCTCCTCATCTGTTGAGATATGTATTGGAGAAATCATTTTCTCCCTTCTGGACTTTATCATGGATAATGTAATGCTTGTATTGTAGTCTGGAACACTGTGAAGGTTTCATGTAGATATGAATAGTAGAGTATATCATAGTTGGAGAACTGGAACATATCCATGTGGTACTTCTTATGTCATCATGAGATCTGATCTTCTGAGTAGTCATCTTGATGTTATAGGAAATCTTCACCACGCTTCTGTTGTGCACTGGAGGTTCTCCACCAAGTTGTCTTCTTCTTATCTGCATACAGGAGTATCTTTATGGTATGCCTCAAAGTCTTGAGATTGCCCTGCATGCGCTCTTTACTCAATTGCTTTTGGAGAATATCTTTTCATTCATCTGATGTAGAATTCTGACTCATGGATGTTGCGAATAATATAATGACTTATATAGAGATAAGTCTGGCATACTGGAACAATCAATCATCATAGTCTCCTCCCTCCATCTAAGAGAATGTTTGGTTCTAGATCTCGCAATGCTTTCATTCATAAGTCTTCC